>JAUTBS010400893.1:0-10189 GCA_032361285.1 Aequorea victoria | reverse complement strand
TTTACTTATGATTTCTTTTATAATATTTTATTTATAACATTTTTATTATTCCTTTTCTGGTGTATTTAAATTTAAAATTTTTTACCAATTTAATTAACATTTTCCTCATAATTTATTTCAATTAAACAATTTATTATTAAAATTTCTCGGGTTTTACACAAAAAGGCACTACTTTTAGTATATAACCCTAACAATCTTTCACTTATACTCAAAGTCACGCCTGCATACACTTGACACCAAGCCCCTCTACATGTATACCAAGTGTCTTCGTTGGTAATACCTTTGTAAAATAATCTGCAAGGTTGTTCCTCTATACAATCTGGCACACAGCAACGTCTTCACGTTGCACGATCTCCCGGATGAGATGATACTTACGCTCTATGTGTTTTTCTTTCTTATAAATTTGTGGTTCCTTCGAGTTAGCGACCGTTCCACTATTATCACAATAAAGTGTAATAGTTAATCATACCGAAGGTACCACATCCAAGTCTATTAGAAAATTTCTGAGCCAAAATGGTCTTCTTGGTTATCTCAGAGGTTGTCACATATTCGGCTTCCATAGTAGAATCAGTAATGCAATATTATTTCACACTCTTCCAACTTATGGCTCCTCCTCCCAAGATAAACACGTATCTAGAGGTGGACCTTCTTGAATCTTTATTAGTTTAAAAATAAGAATTCGTGTACCCTAAAGGTACTAGACTCTCAAACTAGTAAACCAACATGTAATCTCGAGTCCTTTTAAGATATTTGAAAATATTTTTCACCGCAATCCAATACTCCTGCCTTGGGTTAGACTGATATCTACTAACTATGTCAATGACAAAACAGATATCCAGTCTAGTGCATAGCATAGCATATATGAGGCTTCTAATCGCCGAAACATACGAAATATTCCCCATCTTCTCTATCTCCTCAGGTGTCTTAGGATATTGATTATGGGATAGAGTGATTCTATGCCTGAAAGAAAGAAATCATTTCTTGAAATCCTGCATGCTAAAGTTGTAAAACACGATAAATATTTTTTTTATTATTAATATTATTAAAATAAATTATTAAAATGAAGATCGTTAATTAATTATTACGACTAACTAATTAAAAAGTTAATTAAATAAAATTCACATTCCAAAAACTTTAAAATAATAATTGATATAATAATAATTATATTTTAGTATTTAAATAAGGGAATAAGAAACAAAATAGGAAGATAAAATAAAAAGGAAAGTCTGTACTCATGTAATTAAATAGCTGGTGGCTGAGTTGTAATAGGAAGAGGATAACTCAAGGAGAGAATAATGAGATAACCATGTGATCCCAAATCTTTTGGCTAGCAATCCCTCATGATTTGGGCTATCATTCCCCTATATAAATGGACTATCTCCCCCATCCCTGATCTCATCTCTCTCGGCTTCTCTCTTCCTCTCCAAAAGTTCTCTCCCCCTCTCCAAAAGTTCTCTCCCCCTCTCACTGTACCACCGCTTCCCAACACCACTCAGCGCCACCTGCCACCACCGCGAACCACCTAGTAGCCCTCGTTGCTGCCACAGCCGTCCACGACTACCACCACCTGTGACACTCATCGTCGCCATCATCGTTGGTTCCCTTCTTCCTCTGAACCTCTGGTTAGTTCTCCTTTATACCCTCTATTTCATTAATAACATAAACATATATATGTATATATATATATATCACCATTGTGATATTTATATCTATATAACCCTTGATCAAAAGATGAACCTTATAATGGTTTAAAATACATGTAGATATATGATAATTTATAAATATATACACACATTCAGATATATATATAGATATATAAGTTATTATGTAACTAGTATAAATATGTATATATATATGTTACATAACAGAAAATCTATATATAAAAATAATGTATATATATATGCGGCTATATACATTATCATGAGGAAGTATGTTAAATAATTATAAATAATGATAATGAGGAAGAAAAGAATGAGAAAATCTAAAAAACTCTGAGTTTTAGCGCCATTAAAGACTGGTGCGAAGCTTTGAGTCGACTCACATGTGGATTGAGTCGACCCACGTGACGTAGAAGAAGACTACTGTCTTACCTTGGGTCGACTCATGGACCATTTGAGTCAACCCATGATCCTCTGTCTTGCCCTTGAGTCGACTCACCCATATTTGGGTCAACTCATAAACCTGTTTGGGTCGACTCATTCCCTTTTGAGTCAACTCACACCTGCCTTTGGTCGACTGTTGTATCGACCCAACTGCTTTGAGTCAACTCATGGAACCTTTGAGTCGACTCACTGCAGTCTTCGTTGCCTATATTGTGGCCTGACACCTTTGAGTTGACACAGAGCCTTGTTGTGTCGACTTATGAACCTCTATTAAGGCTTGAGTTGACTCACGAGATCTTTGAGTTGACTCACATCCGTCTGCTAGTGAGATACTGAGAGTTGGCTCATCTGAATCGACTCATGGCCTTGCATATGACACCCTTTTTGCCTTGAAACCCTCTATTGTGTCGACTCATTGATCTGTTGGGTCGACTCACAAGACTTTAAACTCTTGAAAAATAATTCTATTTAATTCTAATTGTTTAGGCTCTATTTGGGCATTAGTTTAAGGATAAAATAAATAAATTAAAGATTAATTTCATACCAGAAACAAACCTTTAAAACTTATAAAGAGAGGAAGGATCCATTTGGTAGCTATAAATAGTTTATTAGCTTTGTTTATTGATTATGTTGTATTGCATTACATAAGCAGGGTGACGAAGATCCTACCTTTGCTTCATATTTTATTTTGAGCTTGCTTGGATATCAGGTGAGTGGATTTACCTGTTACGTACTTTCAATAAAATCTCCGTATTCCCCAAATTATGTTGAAAAAGGAAATGTATATATTTTAAAATGCTTTTAAATGATATTCTATGATATTCTCTTGTAGAAAGATCATGAAGTAAATATTTTAAGATATGAAAGGGTTTCTTAACAAATATTACAAGTTTTGATTCCTATACTATATATAAGATACAGACTTATGTCTGATGATGTGATATATTGGTGACTCATAACTGTGGGAATCCCGCCCTCTATCTCTTTCATATTCCCTCTCCGTCCATCACTCAATTGAGGGGTGTATGCAAAACGAACCACGATGAGAGAAAGAAAAGAAGGGTTTTTCCTCAAATGTGCGTTCGTGTTAAAGACCGCACGATTTTTGCAGTCACCACTTGATTTCTGGATAAACCAAGAAACCAAAAACTTTCAAAGCAAACTAGTCTGTCCTCACCAGAGTAAATGGTTCAGAAGCTAGGGTACGAAAGGGGAAGGTGTTAGGCACCCCTCTCGCTCGATCCGAAGATCGGCCTCTACTTAACAGTTCCATTTCTTTTTGTCTTAAATTTATCAAAAGTAACATATACAGAAAGGGGGTTGAAAAGAGAACATTAAAAAAGCAAATAAGGAAATAAAACCTAACCTAAAACTAAAGCTTTCTACGTATACATACACTTAAGACATGTCAAAAGGGGAGATGACATCATGTCAGTGTAGACATGCATATAAAACATACTGTTAAAGCATAAAAACACATGAAATGCTACTGGAAAGCCACTAATTTTTAACAGAGGTAGCATGCGCCACCTCTTACCTGGCGCGCGCCACCCTTCGTTGGCGTGTGCCACTTTGGGGTCATTTGGAGATGGCACGCGTCACTATGGATCAGTGAGCTCGTCATTCAGAGGCCCGAAAGTGACTACTATTTTTGGAAAAATAGTGTGTTGGTGTGCAAGTGTTTTTATAACAGAAAGAAAAAAATAAAACAGAAACCATTTTCAAAGAAAATTTTAACAGGTAGAAAATATGCAGAAAAAGGCTAACTAGAAACTATAGAAAGCCACTGGTCTCAAAACAGAGGTGGCACCCGCCACCTCATGACTTGGCGCGCGTTACTAGGACATGGCGTGTGCCACTCTGTGACCCTTAGAGATGGCGCGCGTCATTATGAATCAGTGAGCTCGACACTGGGAGGTCCCAAAGAGGCTACTTCACTTAGTTCTCCTTTTGGGGGAAGAAATGAAAAATAAGTAGAAAAGAAGAACTTATCGTATATCCCGTGAGCTAAGTGAAGTTTCAAGCAATATTCATGGCTCGACTTTTTTCTCACGTATGGCACGCCTTCGGGAGTCTTTCCGCATGGCCTTCGAGCCTTTTAAGTCCTTCCTCGAGCCTTCCAAGTCCTTCCAATGCAAATGAGTCTGAATTTGGGTTCGTTTTTGTGAAGTTTCGGGGTTAGCTTAAGTTTAGTTTGTTAATTGGGTAAGGGTTCGGGTAGAATATAAGTCGGGAGTTAGGAAAGGGCGTAAATTCTGTAGAGGTTTTAGCTCTCTTCAGAATTTGGGGTCGTTTTGGGGTGGGAAAGGGGTCCTATTTATAGAAATTCCTGGCGATGAGCTGACTTGGGTCGAAGGCTCCTCTCAAGTGGCGTGCACCATGTGGAAGGTGGCATGCACCACTTTGAGGTGGCGCGGTGCCAGGTTTAAGGTGGTTTAGGGGTTCTGACATGGTTTGGTTAGGGGTATGACAAGGTTATGGTGCGACACTTGGTATTGAGTTTTAAGGTGGTGTGGGATAATTTGGAAGGAAGTGGAGTGCGCCACTTAGAGGTGGCGCCGCGCTAGGGGGTTGCACCAAGGGGTATTTTTGGTATTTTGGGTGTTTTGGGTTGTATAAGGGAGTTTTGGGTTGCATTAGAAGTACTCCTTGAGCTCTCGGACTCGCGTGGAAGTTCCTTCGGCGTGACTGACGTACATTTCATCATTGGAAAAGACGAGCAGGAACTGACCGATGTTCGGTTTAGTCAAAAATGGGATGTCTACAGTTATTCCTCTTTGACAAAACTCTCATCGCAGAGCGTTGATGTGTGAATGTCAAAGAATTATAGACAGTCCATTTTGATTAAACCGTTCATCAAGCAAAACAAAACAAAACAAAATTTATCCTTTTAAGGTCATGAGTGGACCGTGTGCATCAGTTTATAGTCGTGCCGAACTGTGAGCAACAGTTTATAGTCGTGTCGAATTGTGAGCAATGAGTTTATAGTCATACAGGACTGCGAGCAATCAGTTTATAGTCGTGCCGGATTGCGAGCATTAGTTTAAGGTCATGTGGGACCGTTTATTCGATTTTGGATCATGGGACAGATCTAAAAGCTCTCAGTTTTAGGTCGTGAGACAGACCCAAATCACTCAGTTTAAGATCGTGAGATGGACCCTCTTGAGAAACTCGGGGCGCGAAAAATGAAGCTCGGTATGTACGAAAGGTAGAACGATCGAGGATGAACCTTAAGAGTTTCTAAGAATATCAGAGACAGACTCCGAATTTAAATTTTGAATTTTGAAACTGAAAGATTGATAAAATAGGAAGTGGACACGTGGCGTGGCGTCACGTGTCATAGAGTGTGGGGAGCTATGTGGCGTGGCGCTGCTTGGGGAATCACCACATGGCGCAGCGCCAGGTCGATTGGTTTGACTAGGCGTGTGAGGGGGGACGTGGAGCGGCGCTGCGTGGGGGACCGTTACCTGGTGTGGCGCCAGATAAGGAGGAGTGAAGTGGCGTGTGCCAGGTGACCAAGGGTCGCGTGTTTTCCTTAAGTACGGTTGCGACTCATTTGAGTCATACGCTTCCTCTCTCTAGCTTTCTACTCTCTCAACTCTCTCTAGCTCTCGACTCTCGCTCTCTACTTTCTACTTTCTCTCTCAAAATGAAAAGCGACAGAGATCAGACGACTGGTGGTACGGGTCACGAGGTGGACCCCACCCCTACGATTCCAGAGATTGAGGTCCTGGCACAATCCGGTGGGACCCCCAGTATGGACACTTTCTTTAGGGCTCTTCCGACCTTAGGAGGACTCAGCGGCCTTCTTTCCAACCCCTCCCAGTAGCCTTTCGAGAGATCCACTGCCATGGACAGCCTGCTGGACGCCGCCGAAGCTGCCCAGACCACAGAGCATGTTGGGCCTTCAGAGCACCCCACCACTGATGAGCCGGTAGTAGACAGCCCACAGCTCCCGGATCCCTGCCGTGGGGTCCTGGTTGGGGAGATGCCGGGGGGATTCGACCCAATGAGGTACGGCCCTCCGACCCATTCGTGGGACTTCCTTCCTCATTCCCGCTTCTACTACACCGACCCCAGCATATAGCCGGACCTTCTTCTCCGATCGCCTAGCCTTCATTTCTCAGCGGCGAACAGCCAGGTATGTCTTGAACTTTCTCCTATTTCAATTCTGTTTTAAACCAAAAGAAAACCCAAAAACTTAAAAAAAAAAAACTTGGACTTAGATGTATGCACATGGTAGGCCCAAAGCGTTTGAAATGAATGGTTTCATGGAATAAGCACTAAACAACTTGAACCCCTAAAATTAAAACAGATTCGAACTTAGAAACAATGCATGCTTAGGATGAACCCCGTATTTCTTTCATTTTATTTTTTTTGTATGTTTTTGGGTCTTCTTCATTGGGTTACGTGTTAACGCATCCCGAGGTGAAGGATTTTGATTTTTGTCCCTAGATTAACATTTTCATGTTTTTCGAGGGGAACTTTGTTTTTGCTTTTCTCCATTCGGGTTACGGGTTAACACTTCTCGAGACGGAATTTTATTTGTCCCCAGGCAAGCATTTGCACATTTTTCTAGGGAAACATATTTATTTTTGTTTCGATTAATTCGAACTTGAGTTACGTATTAATGCTTCCCGAATTGGGTAGGCTTTCTATCGTCCTGACCAACTTAGGTTACATCTCGCACTTCCCGGGATGAGTAGGCTTTCCATCGTCCTGACCACCCTAGATTGTGTTGCACACTTCCCAAGAGAGAACTAATACTGTTTGTCCCTAGATTAACGTTTACATGCTTTTCTAGGAGAATCTTTTTATTTTGGTTTCGATTAATTCGAACTTGAGTCACGTATCAATGCTTCTCGAGTTGGGTAGGCTTTCCATCGTCCCGTCCAACTTAGGTTACATCTCGTACTTTTTGGAATGAGTAGGCTTTCTATCATCCCGACCATCCTAGGTTATGTTGCACACTTCTCGAGAGAGAACTAATACTGTTTGTCCCTAAATTAATGTTTACATGCTTTTTTAGGGAAATTTTTTTATTTTAGTTTCTATTAATTCAAACTTGAGTCACGTATCAATGTTTCCCGAGTTGGGTAGGCTTTCCATCGTCCCGATTAACTTAGGTTACATCTCGCACTTCCCAGAATTGGTAGTCTTTCCATCATCCCGACCACCCATAGGTTCTGTTGCACGCTTCTCGAGAAGAAACTAATACTGTTCGTCCCTAGAATAATGTTTACACGCTTTTCTAGGAAAACTTATTTATTTTGGTTTTGATTAATTCGAACTTGAGTCACGTATCAATGCTTCCCGAGTTGGGTAGGCTTTCCATCGTCCGGACCAACTTAGGTTACATCTCGCATATCCCGGGATGGGTAGGCTTTCTATCGTCCCGACCACCCTAGGTTGTGTTGCACGCTTCCCAAGAGGGAACTAATACTATTTATCCCTAGAATAACGTTTACACGCTTTTCTAGGGGAACTTATTTATTTTATGTTTTCAGTTGTCCCTAGACAAATGTTTGCACATTTTTTTAGGAAATTTTTTTATTTTAGTTTGTTTAGAATAGCATTTTCACACTTTCTTGGACTTATTAAATTTTCTATATTTGACTGACTTAGGTTGTATTTTTACTCTTTCTAAGACATAAATTTTCTTTTAAGCACTAAGTAAGCATTTTTATGCTTTCTTAGATTTATTAAATTTTTGTTTTTTGGTCTGGCTTAGGTTACTTTTCAAGCTTCCTAAGACAAAATTTTTCATTTTAGGTCACTAGAAATGAGCGTTTACATACTTTTCTAGGTTTATTGGGGTTTTTTTTTATCCGACTTAGGTTGCTTTTCAAGACTTCCTAAGAATGAATTTTCCATTTTTGGTCACTAAAAACAGCGTTTACACGCTTTTTTAGATTTATTGGATTTTTTTTATCTGACTTAGGTTGCTTTTCAAGGCTTCCTAAGAAGGGAATTTTCCATTTTTGGTCACTAGAAACAGCATTTACACGCTTTTCTAGGTTTATGGGGTTCCTTTTTTTTATCAGACTTATGTTGCTTTTCAAGGCTTCTTAAGGAGGAATTTTCCATTTTTTTGGTCACCAGAAATAGCGTTTACACGCTTTTCTAGTTTTATTGGGGCTTTTGCTTTTTGGTTCCTCAAATTAAGTTGCGCTTCCTGCTTCTTAATATGACCAATTTTCTATTTTCTTTTCAGATTATGCACCCTCTTTTTCCTTAGCTTTTCTTACCTTAACCTAACATTACCTGACGATTTTTTTTACATTTTCCTTCTTTTCTGCAGACCACCGATTATTTATGCGGATTCGGGGGCTCCGCCCAGATCTTTGAGTTGTACCAGGCTCTCCTCCTGGAGAGCCGGATGCTTGTGGATAGATTCGAGTTTGACCGGTTCATCCCCTGCCTCACGAGTACTCATAATGACAGAGTACTCTTGACGGCTTTAGTGGAGAGGTGGTGGGATACCACCAACACCTTCCACTTTCCATCCTTTGAGGCCACCTTGACCCCTCTTGATTTCTCTATGATCACAGGGATCAGGGTAGGGGGTGAGCCGATCCCCCTCGACATTACCGTTGGCGGGTGCCCAGAGGCACTTATTTACTGGCTAGGCGAGATCCCGCAGCGCATCGACCAGGGGCGCATCTGGTATGCCTGGCTCGTAGAGAGATACATAGGGTTCGAGTGCACTGAGCCCCGCCACTTCGAGTGGGTTGCTCATGCATTCTTACTCTATCTAATCGGTGCA
The DNA here is from genome assembly GCA_032361285.1 of Aequorea victoria. NCBI lineage: Eukaryota > Metazoa > Cnidaria > Hydrozoa > Leptothecata > Aequoreidae > Aequorea > Aequorea victoria. The sequence continues at coordinate 1,321 of JAUTBS010400893.1, read as the reverse complement.
TGCCTATTTTCGAAGAGGAACAACACCGTTCCTTTGTACTTTCTGGGAGCCTTGCATGATTTTGATCGGATAGCATCCTTCGACTGGGGAGGAGATGCACTGGCAACGATGTACACAGGTCTGCCGTCTGCCTGTCGGACCAAGAAGAGCTCTATGATCGGGTACTGGCAAATTCTTGAGGTATGATTCTCATTGCACTCTTTATCCATTCTATTCACTTATACTTTATCACTTATTTAACTTGGCCTGACTTATTCTACTTATTTTTGTTATCTTTTCTGTGTTTTTCTTTTTTTATTTACAGTTGTGGGCCTATGAGTTCTTTGGGTTTAGCACATCCACAGAACACCTACTCGGATCCCCAATTCATCCCGAGGACAGCTCGGTGGGACCGGAGCACGCGGGGGAGGTAGGAAGATGTGAAGGATTTGAATACCTACCATCTTACTTTGGATCGCCTGTTCCCGGCATAGGTATATTCTATTTTACTTTTAGGCACACTTGATTTTATTTCCTGTAATTCCTCTCGTATGTAACCTGTGCCGAGTTTATTTTGCAGGTAAATTGGCGGGTGTGGGAAGGCATGGATGCTAGGGCCGGCGAGGACCTGATGAGGAGTCACCAGGATCATCAGAGGAGGATCTTGCTGGAGGGGCCAGTCCGCTAGGAGTGGTTTTCGGGCGAGCGGGTAGTTCGCCAGACGTTGGGACTGGACCACTTTTGGGTCCCCCAGTCGCCTCCACCTAGCATGAGGTTGACGCATACCTTGTCACCTGAGGATGTCGACGTGGCATTGTACGACTTCGAGGCTGGAGATTTCCTAGCTGAGGAGGAGTACACTACCTTTGCACGCGACCGTCTAATGCGTCCGTTGGGCGTCCAGCTTGCGGGGACGCAGGCCGGACATTTTTTAACGTCTCAGGCTCCTCCGGTGGTGGGTGATCATCCTCCTCCTACTACTTTTGGGGATGGTGCATCTACTCGAGCTGCCTGGGATGCTACCGGTGGTGCCTCGACCTCTCAAGCTGTTCCTGCTGCTGGTGAGGCCTTTTCTTACTTGCCTCCAGTGCCTCGGGAGGTGCTTACCCTTCTCCATGGGATTCCATGCACCATCCCCGTTCACATTCCCGAGGTACCAGAGCTGCGTGCGGGTGGGGATGAGCAGGTACTTCCTTATTTTTTGTTGGTGCCTCTCCTTTGTTTTAACCAGATATGTCAATTCGTCTAACATGTTTTTTTCTTAGTTCTTTGTTTTTTGTTTTTAGGTCCTCCAAGTCTCCCGAGCGTACACGGATAGCCTCCTCAACTTTTGCTCGGATCT
>JAUTBS010400882.1:0-10189 GCA_032361285.1 Aequorea victoria | reverse complement strand
CGTCGATCATCGAGCCACTGCCATCACTGTTTGCCATCGTCTTCCCCGTCGTCTTGTCTGCCGTCTTTTGTTGTCGCCTTTCCTGGCGACCAGAGCCACCGATCGCCAACCACCGATTCTCTTGCCGTCGGCGTTGACTTTTGTTGGAAAGCATCGTCGTCTGTTTCTTCCACCGACAACGTCTCTCTTCATCGCCCACCACCGCCGCCGACCTCTTCTTTGGTGGTCTTGTTCATCGCCGATCTTTGGTCTACGGCTGTACATCATCACTACACAGTACAGTGACCAGCGTCCATCACATACAACCGATAACGAGCTCTGAGCTGACCTCCCGAGCTCCGATCTGACCTCCCAAGCTTCGATCTGCCATTGCAGACCAACAACAGCACAAAGCAGCGCCACCGTCACCACTATGCCGCTGATCGCTTATTCGGTGACTTCTTTCCTTTCTCTTCATCGTCGATCTTCGGCCCCCATCCACTTATTTTCTTTGATTTTCTTTATTGTTATCGGTTAAGGTAGAAACTTTCTGATATGAATTTAAAGAGCAATGATGATATCATGGTTACAGTCAATGAGGAGATTCATAAATGGCAGCAAAAGAGTGCTAACATTATCTACCGGCATCGAGTAATTAGAGATACACAACTGGTAAGCTTAAGTCTGCCATGAACTGCAGCTATGTCAAAGATTATGAAATTAATATGATAAAATTCTTATCGTAAAATATTGACATAAATTAGATGATAAAATAAATAAATAAATAAAATTTGAATAGTTATTCGATAAAATTAATAGTGAAACTTCAATTATGTTCTTAGGTTACTTGCTGGTGAACCAACGACTGTAGAACTAATAGATGTATTCTGCTCGACTGAATTAGTAATTTCGGACTCTATCAGGTGAGTGAATTTACATGCTATGTATCTTTCAATAAATTCTTGTATTTCTCAAATTATGTTGGAAAAAGAAATGTATATGTTTTAAATACTTTCAAATGATGTTGTATTCTATTGTAAATTTATGGTACAAATGTTTTACAAATGATTCCTATATATATATATGGTGCGATATGAGATATGATTCTTGTGAATAAAAAGTTCAGGGAAAATCCCTCTTCAGGAGGTGACTTTGGCCAGCTAGGGAACAGACCCGGTCTGAATTTTGTGGTGACTCTAGTTGACTCAACAGTTAAGGAACAGTCTGGATGCGTCCGGTGATCTTAACCGGAATTGTTTAGGGAACAAACCCATGCGCCAACTTGTGGTGACCCTATTTCTGTAACGCTCCAAAATTTTCGGTTCGTTAAGAGACATACTAATAGTAATTAAGGATATTCTAAGATAACCATCCAACAAAAACTTAATATTTATCATATATAATATTGATTGTACTTTTATCCACATTGCACATCTGTTTAAGTATTACAGACCAAAACTAAAAAGAAATTACAGGAGTAAGACTTAAAAGAAATTATGATCCAGGTTGAGCCACGGCTCGACGCATTCCTCCTCTCGCTCTGCCGGTACAGATCCTTCCTCAACACCTGGCATGAAACGCCATGAGCTGCGAAGTCCAGAAAGAATATCCCGAACCAAACATTTCTACACTTAAATACATACAACAGATATAGCAGAATATAATATGTGAAAATGATGAAACTCTGAAACTCAACCCGGACTCCTTTACGCCAAAAGAATCCGAGAAAACACCCGACCACCACCCGGCACTAGAACTTGAACTAAAGAAAATATATCGCCGGATAGTCGGATACAATCCCCCACAGCAGCCCCGTGATTCACAGTGGATTACGTATCCACCGGTTCAACGAATGCCCCAGGTAGGACAGATCTGAAAGACCCACCTTATCAAACCATGAATCGTAGCCGAGTGACATACTCAACTAGCTCATGTATGCCCCAAGGGCGGCGGGGCACAGCTAGGCGAACCACCGCATTACCATCGTCCATCTGAGTCCCTAACTGCTGCGCTAAAATCTTAGTTGGACACGGTACACCACTATATACGATACACAACCACTGGTCATATCATGGAAGGGAACTGCCCTCTCCATCACACAATCATAGCTCAAGCCACATCCACGTGAACTTGACAATAAAAACATACTGTCCAATCAAAATTAAACCTAGCCGTGCTAGACACAAGGTTAACACCCCCACCCAAGACTCGGTCCATGCATGAGAAATATCGTGACATAAAATAAGATCATAAAACTCTTATTCCAGCAATAAACCAATAGTAAAACTCATGGATGATGCTTAAACAAGAAACAAACAAGACTTAAAGTTCATGGAGTATCAAACACTTAGTTTCTTCAAAACAGAGTCATACACAGAATCTGTAACAGAGATTCTAAAATACTTTAAAATTATCAAATCTTACTGGAAAATTCTGAACATTTACGGAGAACTAAATAAAGATATTATCTACATTTTTCATGAAGAAACTGAAAATTGGTTGTGAACATAATAGGGTCCAAACTGTAATTTAACAGGGGCTGTCGAAATAGGGATCTGTTTAGAAAAAATGGTATATCTCAAAATATACAAACTGAAAATGAATTTTGTAAAAAGGAGTTAATTCTAGACTCATAGATATATCTTTGGATATGTGGATCAACTTAAGGGGGTATTTTTGGAGAGATATATGAAGGTTCAAAATTATCTATGAATCTTCCTTAACTGTCACAGATTCTTCTAAAATCCCAAAGGGGTTCAAAAATACATTTTTAATCTTAACCAAAATTATTACATGCTTATAACATCATAAAGTGACTATGGTAAAAACATGTTTTTATTTAGACGATGTTTGGTTTCCACGAAAATTGTTGAACGGGTCTCATTTTAGATCTGAAATTTTCTGTTTCTCATGTTTTCAAAATTTCAACATCAACTCCTATTTCTACCAAATGAGGCATATCTAAAATACATCAAAACAACATCATATATACATATAAAGGTTCACGTTAAGTTTCTACAATATTTATCATTCATTTAAAGTTCATTTAGAAAGTCCATAAATCAAGATTTTCAAACCATCTACTTGATTCAAGATCCTATGTTCATCTTCTTCCAACTTTGGTTCATTCTTTTTATATTATAGAGGATAAGAGGAAAGAAGATGATATTAGGAAAGAAAAATAAGGTTCTAGGATGTTCTTACTTGGTTGTTCTTAGTTTGAGAAGTTGAATCTAGGCTCTTGCTTCAATCTCCTTTCTTTCCTTTTTTTTTTCTTCTTTCTTCTTTCTTCTCCTTCTTCTTCTTCTTTTTTTTTCTTCTTCTCTTCTTCTCCAATGGGGCTGCCGAATTTTGGGAGTGTTTAGAGAGAGGGAGGAGTGTTTGAGAAATGAAGAAATTTTTGGAAAGAAAAGCTCCATTTATAGGCACATGAGTTGGTGTGAAATAACACAAAAGTCCCTCATTTAGTTTCTTCCTAACTACTAATCCCACTTAGTTCCTCCAATTTCCTTTATTCCCAATTGAGTCTTGGGCTCCAAGATTTCAAGTTTCTTGTGTGGATATAAAAATGCATTTTCCTTAGGTCATAAGGCCTTGTTTGAGATTATTAGGGGACAAGGCCTTAAAGTTGTAAGATTTAATTTGACCTTTTGTTTTCTCTTTAATTTTAATTGCATGAAAAATTGTCACATCCCATTAATCTTCTAGGGGCTGCCAGTTTGGAAATAGAGGGGTCTTTTAATTATTTATTTTATTTTGTAAATTCAATAATTGAATAATTAAGTGGGGCCTTTTTAACCTTTAATTATAAAAATGGGATCCTTATTTAATTTCCAAGACTAGTTCAAGTGATCAGCTAAATTTTATTTAATTGGGTATTAAAATTAAAATCTAGTCCATTAACTTAATTAATGATCCCATGGGCTTAAATTTTTATGTTGGAACCTAGTCCAAAATCCTAAGTCTTGAATGTGATCTAGGTGACCAAACTTAGAGTTTCATACTTAACCTATCTTGATTAAATCTCTAAGTCTAAATTGTCACTTGTTTGATGCATCTAAGTGTTGATCCTTTAATTTTATTATTAGAGTTTATGTGATTCAATTTCTAGGATTTAACACTTCTTAATTTGATTAGGGTATAATTACGCCTAGGTTAAAGTACTAGCAAAAAAGCGGGTCTTTACAAGTTAGGCAACGGCCTAACGGCGTCAAAAAATTAGAAACCCCACAGAGGGTCCCAGGAAAAAGGAAACGAGGATCGGGTGATGGAACCCAACTCAACAAAAATGACAGAGGTTAGGCAATGACCTAACGCGTCAAAATTGGAAAAACCCACAGAGGATCTCGAGAAAGAGAAAATGAGACTCGGGTGATGAAACCTGGCTTAGCAAAACAACAGAGGTTAGGCAATGGTCTAACTGCGTCAAAATTAGAAAAACCGAAGGAGGGTGCCGGAAAAGAGGAAATGAGGCTCGGGTAATAAAACCCGGCTCAACAAAAATGACAGAGGTTAGGTAACGGCCTAATGGCGTCAAAACTGGGAAAACTCACGGGGGGTCCTGGAAAAGAGAAAACGAGATTCAGGTGATAAAACCCGGCTCTAAAAGAAAGAAAATAGCTACTCTAATCAATTAAAAGCAAATACAAAATAAAAACACAACCTATAAGGGTATTTATCCTAAAGGGAAAGTTCTAAGGTGACTAAATGCATATGAAAATGCTTAGTAGTCCAATAACCGAGTACTTTCTGAATAGGAATCAAGAATATACCTCCCCGACCAAGTAGTACTTGGCCAGGTCAAACAGTATGCAGTGACCCTTTTTGCCTGTATCCAAAGGGGCATATGGCCAGAAGGCTTGTCTACTTTCCCCACATAACTTCGAGATAGTAAACCGCCGAAGTGAAGGGTAGGTAAGCATTTGTCTTATTTTATTTTCTTCTTTCTTTTTTTGTTTTGGAAAAGTATCCAATGAAAAGGAAAGAAAAGAGATGGAAACCATGCATGCAATGCTAATACTAATGATAAATTTAAGACAAGAACAGTTGGAAAAATTTTCAAGTTTGGCTCACTTTTAAAATATTCCCCAGTAGAGTTGCCACTGTGAGGAACCTGCCCTCTTTTTCGGTTCTTTTCTCTTCCGTTCCTCACATCAATGAAATGTGCGTATGGAACGAACCACGAGAAGAAAGGAAAGAGGGGTTTTCCCCCAAATGCGTACGTGTTAAAGGCCGCACGATTTGGAGTCGCCACTTGGTTTTTGCATAAACTAAGAAACCAAAAAATTTCAAGGGAACTAGTCTGTCCTTACCGGAGAAAATGGTTCGGGAGGTAGGGTACGAAAGGAGAAGGTGTTAGGCACCCCTCTCCCCCGATCCGAAGACCGACCTCTACTTAACCGTTTCATTTTGTTCTTATCTTAAATTTATCAAAAGTAACACATACAGAAAGGAGGTTGAAGAGAGAACATTAAAAAAATAAACAATGAAATAAAACCTAATCTAAAACTGAAGTTTTGTACACATACTTAAACTTAAAGACATGTCAAAAGGGGAGTTGACAGCATATCAGTGCAGTTGATGCATATAAAAGTATATTGTCTAAAACATAAAATTGCAAAAAAAGCTACTCGAGGCCACTGGTTTTAAGAAGAGGTGGTGCCCGTCACCTCAAACTTGGCGTGCGCCACTCTTTGGTCTTTTGGAGATGACGCGCGTCACTATGGATCAGTGAGCCTGTCATTCAGAGGCCCAAAAAGGGCTATCATTTTTAGAAAATAATGTACTTTTGCGTGCCAATGTTTTATAATAGAAGGAAATACAATACATGGTATTTTAACAGAAATTCTAACACATACAAAAAATAGGTAGAAGAGGTTATCAAAAATGCTACTGGATGCCACTGGTCTTCAAACAGAGGTGGCGTCTGCCATCTCATGACCTGGTGCGCGCCACTGGGACATGGCGTGCGCCACTTTTGGGACTCTCTAAAAGTGGCGCACATCACTATGGGAGAGTGAGCTCAGCACCAAGAGATCTAAAAGGGGCTACTATTTGAAGAAAAATAGTGTGCTAGTGTGTACGTATTTTTATACGAGGAAAAGAAATAAAAAGTGGACTTTAAATGCAATTCTTTTAAAGCTAAATCATGCTTCTAACAACAATTAAAATATACTTGGACTGTTAATGTAATAAAGAAAAGAAACCGGGGAGAACGAGACCAACGGCCTCTTCTCCCCCTTTTGCCGATTAAAAGAAGTTTTAAGAGAAGAATGATGAACAATAATAAAAAAAAGATGAGAAAGGAGGAGCCTACCCTATATCCCGAAAGCGAAGTGAAGTTTCAAGCAGTTTCCGCAGCTTCTCCTCACGTACGGCATGTCCTCGGGAAGTCTTCCGCGCGGTCTTCGAGTTTTCGAATTCCTTCTAAGGCCAAGGATTCTGAAGTGTTGGGTAGTTCGAGTGAAGTTTCAGGGGTTAGCTTATGCTTAAGATTATTAATTCGGCAAGGGTTTAATTTTGGAGTTCGGGATAGGGTTTCAATTCTGCAGAGGTTTGGCGCTCTCAGAATTGGGGATCTATTTTGAGGTGGGGGTCCTATTTATAGAATTTTGGGCGAGGAGCTGATTTGGTGCCAAAATCTCCTCTTAAGGTGCTGTGCGCCATGTTGAAGGGGGCGTGTGCTATTTAGAAGTGGCGTGGCACCATGTTAGGGTGGAGGGAAGTGGCTTGGCACCATGTTGGCTGGAAGGAAGTGGTTTGATGCCATGTCTGGTGGAGGGAAGTGGCGTCTCGCCATGTCTGAGAGGAGGGAAGTGGCGTGGCGCCATGTTGGGGAGGAGGGAAGTCGCTTGGCGCCATGTTGGGGAGGAGGGAAGTGGCTTGGCGCCATATTGGGGAGGAGGGAAGTGACTTGGCGCCATGTCATGGAGGTGGGAAGTGGCTTGAGGTTTATTTTTGGTTTTTTTAGGTGTTTTTAGCGGTGTTTTGGGGTGTTTTGGGATACATTGGAGTACTTCTTGGACTCCTGGACTCGCACGGAAGCTCCTTTGACGCGGCTGATGTATGCATTCATCATCAGAAAGCTTACGGAACCAGCTCAAGCTAGCCTATATTCGGTTTAATCAAAATTGGGGTGTCTACAGTTGTCCTTCTTTGACATAACTCTCGCCGCAATGCGTGGGTGAGTGAATGTCAAAGTACCATAGATAGTCCCTTTTGATTAAACCGTTCATGAGGCTAAGAAAAACAAGAAAAAAGAACGTGCAAAGCAAAATGGTCGTAAGCACCTGAAAGCTTTGCTCACACTTTTCCGTCCATTCATACTTCACTCCTTTCCGAGTAAGGCTGGTAAGCGGTAGGGCAATACGAGAAAACCCTTTTACAAACCGTCGATAATAGCCTGCCAGTCCCAAGAAATTACGTATCTCAGTCATTGACGTCAGTCGCGGCCAATTAACAATCGCCTCAATCTTGCTCCTGTCCACAGATACTCCATTCTAACTGACCACTTGGCCAAGAAAGGACACAATGTCCAACCATAGCTCACACATGCTGAACTTGACATACAACTTCTTCTCCCTAAGAGTCTAAAAGATCTCCCGTAAATGTTCCTCGTGATTCTCCTTACTTTTGGAGTAGATCAAGATATTATCAATGAATACTGTCACAAAGTGATCCAACTGTGGTTTGAAAATCCGATTCATCACATCCATAAATGCTGCTGGAGCATTGGTCAAACCAAAAGGCATAACCAAGAACTCATAGTGGCCATATCGAGTTCTGAAAGCTGTCTTCCAAATGTTTGCCTCCTTGACTTTTAGTTGGTGATAACCAGACCACAAATCAATATTGGAGAACACTTGAGCACCTTGCAACTGATTAAACAAATCATCAATGCGCGACAAAGGGTACCTATTCTTGACAGTAACCTTATTCAACTCCCTGTAGTCAATACACAACTGCATCAAACCATCTTTCTTCTTAACAAACAACACTGGAGCTCCCCACAGTGAAACATTGGGTCTAACAAAACTCTTGTCCAACAGCTCTTGTAACTGTACCTGTAACTCCCTTAGCTCCAAAAGTGTCATCCTGTATGGTGCCTTAGAGATAGCCGTAGTACCAGGCAGAAGGTCGGTCATGAACTCAATCTCACGATCTGAAAGAATACCAGGTAAATCTTCGGGGAAGACATCCGGGAATTTTCTTACAATAGGAAGCTCATCTAATTCCATCATTGGAACTTTGGTGCCTACAACACAACCCAAAAGGCCTTCACAACTCTTCCTCAACGTCTGATTTGCATGAAGGGCAAATAACCTCACGTCTCCCTGAAAGAATAACTTAGGTTGCCCAGGTATGTTGAAAACTATCCTATTATAATAGCAATCAACGGTCGCATGATATTTGAAAACCAATCCATGCCCAAGATGACATCAAAGTCACGAATGGCTAACGATATAAGCTCTATTGGTAACACCTTATCATCTAACTCTACTACTCCCAAATGACATACCTCATGTATCAATACTATGTCCCCAATAGGGGTGGATACAGAGAGACATACATCCAAAGGTTCTACCATAACAGATAGACGATGCAAGAACTCAGGTGAAGCAAATGAATGCGTAGAACCAGAATCTATAAGAGTCCTAGCAGGTATAAATGATATGATGATAGTACCTTGCACCACAGATGGTGAAGCTTCTACCTCCTTGTGAGTAAGAGCAAAGACACGTCCCTGAGTAACTGTACCTTGGCATTGTGCCCTGTTGACTGTAGGTTGCCTTTGATCTCCTTGTCGATTATAATGGCCCTGAGCTGGCCCATTGTTATGTGTAGGTGGTCTCTGATTTTGAAAAGAATGATGTGTCTGTTGTCCTCCTGTTCCCCTATTCTTGCAATCCGGAAGAATGTGACCAGTCTTCCTACAGTTGAAGCAAGTCTTCGATGAACCATCACAAGAATATCTACGAGAATGGGGTTTCCCGTAAAGTTTGCATGAATTCCAGATCTGTTGTCCTAAATTTCCATTAGCCTGAGTCTGTGGCTAATTTGGCGTATAAGCCTTCTTGGCAGGATTGCCACCTCCAAAATTATTTTCTGTTGGCTTCGAGTTTTTAGACCTCTTAGGTTGCAGTTTCCTGCTCTTTTGTGCATCGTCCAAACTCTTTTCCGCTAAAAGAGCTTTGGTCACTAACTGGGACAAAGTTTTTGCCTCGAATAGTGAAACCCTACTACGAATAGCCGGGCATAGAGAACCATTTTATCCTCTTCTTTAGCGACATACTGTGGCGCAAATCGATACAACTAAGCAAATTTTGCCTCGTATTCTGCCACTGTCATTACCTTTTGTTCCAGCATCAGGAACTCAACTTGTTTATGCTTCTTGATCACCGCTGGATAGTACTTGTTCACGTTCCCTTCCTTCATATTGACGCTTCACCATGCGCCACCAATGTTCAGCCTGTCCTTCCAACACGTAGGTTGCCAATGACACTTTATGTTCATCTGAGCAACCCAATCTTTCAAAGATCTTCTCTATGCATAGCTTCCATGTTTCTGTATCATCAGGATTGGTTGTCCCTTTGAAAGTTGGAGGGTGTGCTTTCAAAAACTTCTCAAACACTCAGCTTTTATCCAAGCTCATAGGTTTATCTATGCTAACCACTCTTGGTTGAGATTGTTTCCCAGCAATCATGCTCACTAAAGCTTAAAGAGCCTGAAGAGCTTCCTCAGCAACTGGGGCAGCTGGAACTGCTGGTGCTACTGGAGTAGCTGGGGCTGCTAGAGCCACTGAGATTTCTGTAACTTTCGGAGTAGTGTCAGGGGTATGCTCCCCTGGTGCATCCTCTATAGTCGCATATCTCAAACTTACATTACGTCTCGGGCAAGCCATCTCACTGATGGTCAATGTAGAACCAGAACATATAAGATAAAGTTTCATCAATCCACAAACAATTATTCTCAACATAGAACTCTAAGGATCCAGACCTCTACTAATGGCATGATGCAGTATTTTAAACTTTTGCTCTGATACCAAACTTGTCACACCCCAATTTGAGAATGGTGACCGGCCATGGATATTGGGCCTTGGCCCAATGAACCAATAAAGCCATAACAATATTTAGCTAACAATATCATAAATAAAATCTCATATGCCAATGATTTAATCAATTAAAATCCAATATAAATCAAGTGGGACAAA
>JAUTBS010400871.1:0-10190 GCA_032361285.1 Aequorea victoria | reverse complement strand
AAAGAATTAAAGTTTGATTTCAATCTTTTTATTATATCTTTTAATTTAAAACTTAGATTAGTTCAAATTAAAATTTTAAATTCAAAACTTTTAAGTAAATTCTAATTTTAATTTTTAACTTCAAATTAAAATAAACTTAAATTTTTTAACTTCGAATTTAATTTTAAATCAAAATTTTACATTTTTAATTTTAAATTCTAGTTTAAACTCGTTAGTGTGAAATTTATATTTTGGTTAAAAATAAATTGAAAACCTGAACGGGTCAGGTTAGAATAGGCCCGAGGCAGCCTGCAATTTGCTCGTTCAAAGGCCCAAAGAAAGCCTGTGACCGAGCCCGTAGAGTTTAGGATCGGGCTTGGGCCAAGCATTTGATACTTCGGGCTGGTTCGGCCCAAAAATTGACAGAAGCCTGTGGGGCTTGGGTCGGCCAACCTGGCCCTGAGAAGCAGCGGGTCAGATCGGGTCGAGCTAAAATTACACCCTTATTTACGAGGATAGGGTGACGTGAGGTAAAACAATTGCAAGATTGATAATTCTCATTATTTATCCAATTTTTGTTTTGGCCAGTACTTACGGTTAGGATATTCTATGAATAGTCATACGAGGTGCTACATGTATTGATAGAAAGGAGTTGTGCTATATGCACAGACAGAAAGGACATAACTAGTTGTAGACACCCCATTTTATCAGGCCGTAATATTTAAGTCCATCAGTATGATCTGATTCCGATGATAAAAGTTGAAAGTACGACACGCCGAATCTTAAGTTAGGTGAGCCAAATTTTTCATCATCTAGAAAATCGAGACCGTCCAACCTTTTAAAAAATCTTTTTTAACAAAAAAATCCTAACATTGTTTTCATTCCAAAATATTTTCAAACAAATCTATAACAAACTTCTAATCCAATAAATCCTCCCCAAACACACCCTTAAGCCCGAGGACCCAAACATTTTTTTAAAATATTTTAACTCTAATTTTTTTTAAATAAATTCAAAATTTTTAATTTAAAATTCGATTAAAAATAAAGAAGAATTATTTTTAAAGGAAAATTCAAAACCTTTTTAAAATCAAAAATCTTCTTCCCAAAAAGCCTAAAACTTTTTTTATTCAGAATAATTTCAAAAATATTAAAAATAAGGACTTCATTGGGCTTAGAACTCTTTCAAATAAAAGAATTTGCAAAAATTAAGAGTTTTATGGGTTTAAATTTTTTTTTTTAATAATTATCCAAAAAATATAAAATATTCAAAAGAACATTTTTTTAAAAATTCTCTAAACCCTCCGTAGGAGGGTCATGGTTGGCCGGACCGGCCTTCTAGGAAAGTTCGATCGACTTTCTCTAGGTCCCGACTTTGTGACTTTTGTTTCGCGAGTCGTGTGACGCCCCAAAAATTTAGTTCGTCAAGAGACGTAATTATAGTACATAGGTTTACTCTAACATCAAACATCAACCATAGTTTAATATTTATCATAAGATAATAGTGTTTTCATTTCCCCACGTTACACAACCTGTTTAAACTGTATATTACATCTCGAAAAAAATTAAAAGAGTATAACATTTAATCTAGTCTTCCGGTGTAGCCTCCGCGCTATCATGTGAGCCATGGCTCCACGTATTCTTCAGTAAATTCCTTTGTTGTTGCTTCGTCTTCATGTCCTGGCATGAAATACCATGAGCTGTAAAGCCCATAAAGAAACTCTCAAAACTCAATATTTTTAACACATAATACATGATAATAACTTATAACAGAGAATGATTATGCATGGTGACAAACTATGAACACGAGGAGGATTACTTTAACGCCGAAAGGATACCACAACCCAGACACACATCCCATGACTTTTGCAACAGAACACTCAGAGCATTATGATCCAGTTCCCCATGGGTAGCCTATGACTCATAGCGGCTTAGATACCTAACCGGTTCATACGAGCTCCCGACTAGAACCAATCTTAAGACCCGCCTTGTCACACTATGACCCGTAGCAAGTTACATACTCCATTAGTTCATAAATGTCCCAAGAGTAGTGTGGTGCACCCAGGCTAAGAGTTTGAATCCCAATTCGTTACCGACCTTGCCCTGGAACTACCACCCGAACGTGTCCTGATGTAGTGGCCCATTTTAAGTTCATAAGTCAGACTTTATGCACCAAAACAACAACTGTACCCATCACAAGGTTACAACATAGAAGGGAAATCAACTCAATCCATCAACAAGAAACATACCCAAGTCACAAACATGTGAACTTATCCAACACAACAACATTACATCAAGAAATAAACCTAACCAAGCTAGACATAAGGTGTATAGCCCCACCTAAGACTTAGGCCATGCACGATAAATGTTATAACACAAGACTAAAGATCTAACAATACTTGACCTAGTCACAAAAACTCATTAATAAACATAAATGATGTTGAAGAGAGACAAACATGTCATAGGAGTAGGTAATGACTTAAACACAACACTTTTCATAAAAACTTAGAATTTCAAATTTTTTCACAGTGCTTCCAAAATATTCTAAAAATACTAAACCTTACGGGAAAATTCTAACACTTTACAGAGAGCTAGATTATTGTGTTTTCTAAACTTTTTATGAAGAAACCAAGAACTGATTGTCGGTGAAGAAGGGCTTAAAAAGTCATACAAACATTTATGTTGAAAAACAGAGTCTGTTTGGGAGTAACAAGATATCTCAAAGACCACTCAACAAAAATGAGTTTTATATATTTTGGGTGAAACTAGACTCATAGACCTATCTTGGAATAGGTGGCTCATCTCAAGGTGATTGTTATGGAATATTCTATGAGTGTTTAAAGTTGGCCATTTTGCTGCCTCACTATCACAAAAATTTCAAAAATGGCATAAGGACCCAAAAATATATTTTTGGGTCCAACTAAAAATAACCAAAAATCATACACACTCAAGACATCCTAAAGAGAATCCGTTTGAAATAGCTTTTAATTTTGAAGGCATTTGCTTTGCACGAAAATTCCTAAAATTGCTTAAAACCACACTATTTTGGGTTAACTCTATCATTCACACACAATCATCATACTTTTTCTATTTTAGCATATCCAAAGCATGCCCAAACACATCATATATAGCAACACAATATATTCATCATAATGTACCAATCATTTCTTACATTATTTGTTCTTTTTCTTTGATCATTAAGAAGTTTCCTAGAACAAGATTCCATACTTTCTTTTCTTGGTTCATCTTCATTCTTGTTCATACTTATTTTATCTTAGAGAGGATTAAAGATAAGAAGATGATATTAGGAGAGAAGTGAAGAGTTTAAAGAGTTTCTTACTTGGTTGGTTTTGATCTAAAGATTCAAGAACTTAGCTTTAGTTTCTTCCTCTTTTTCTTCCTTTCTTCTTCCTTCATTTTCCTTCCTTTTCTTCTTCTTGCTTGGCTGAAATTCTTGAGAGAGGGAGAGTGGGAAGACTTTTGTTCAAAGTGTGGGAAATAGTTCTATTTATAGGCAAGGGTGGAGTGTAGGAATTGCCAAAAGTTTTTTTAGATTTATTTTCTTTTTCTTTCTTTAATTGTCAATCCAAGAGTCATCTCATTCATGATGTTATTTTTGGAAAGAAAATCTTCTAAAAGGGTACAAGATGACTTAGGAAAATAGTGATCTTGCTTGGAAGAACAAGTTTTTGAAAAATATTTTTCAAGGGTCCTTTCAAACTACTATTCTTTCTTGATTTATTTTTTTTCCTAATTTAGTTATTTCATGTATTCTTCTCCTTATGAAGTATATTTATGTGTATATATATTTTCTACAAGTATTCAATCATGAGGAAAAAAAATTTAGAGTGTAGAAAATAGGTTGCTTCCATTTGTGGTTAAAAGTCCCATCAACTTTCCTAACATGTTTTTTTTTCCATTTATGTCAAATCAACACTCTCTCATGGAGGAGAGAGAGTGTTCCGGCCAAGGGGCTGTTTGGGTGATGCCAAGATTATATTTTTTCATTTTATAATTTAGGAATTTGATGCATGTGGGCCCTATTTTGATTTTTGATTTAATTTTTGAACTTTTTTTGGAAATTCTAAGAGTCACTTATTTATTTGGGCCTTGGATTATTAATTTGGGTTTTAGAATTTAATTTGGGCCCATCAATTTAGTTTATGAGCTTTTGGACTTAAAATTTCATGTTGGGCTTTTGCCCATAATCTTTTCTTTGGGGTGTAAATTAGAAGACTAAACTTTTTTCTTAATACCTAAGTTTATTTGGTTTAATCCATGGGTTTATTTTCCTAGTATCATTTGAGTTTATGGAAGTTTAAATCTAGGGTTATGAAAACTTGAGTCTTTACAAGTCGGGTCTATCCCGACCACCCGACGGTTATTCCAAGCCTGAAATATCATCAACGGAGTCCGGGATTGACTCCATCGGTTCCTCTACATAAACAAAGACTCTCCCAAGAGTTAAGGGCACATTAAAAGTAGCTAAAAAGCGCCCTGCTAACCCAATTTCTTGAATTATTCTTCTAAACCCTTAGCGATCTAGACTCGAAAAACTTTAAAATTCCAAAATTCTTCAAGTCTCTAAGCCTTAGAACCACCAAGTCCGACGATCCCGCAATACTAAATTCGGGATTGATAGTTCGATTGACACGATATTCGACGACATATTTAAAAATAAGGACATTGAGGGCAATCAAGTGATCATAGGAGCGAATCTTCATGTCACGCTTTCGAAGGTATTTTTTGTTTTTTCTATTTTTTAAAGTTCATATATATACGATTTATGTTATAAAGAAACTAAAAAGACGTCTTTCTTCGGATCTCTCATATTTTCTAAAAATCTTAATTTTCAATTAAATATGAAAAATGATTAATTGTTGATTCGTCATTTAGTCACCTTATAAAGTGATTGTCATTTTCTCTTATTCGTTTTGTTTATCGTTCTTCGTTTCGTTCGCATGGTTGAACGAGAATGTTTTAAAATCTAAAAAATACTTAGTGAATTGTTGGTACTTGTTGTTGTATTTAACTTCTTTTGATTTTTGGGTTATGTAAATCATAGGTTAGTTTCGAGCAACGATTCATTAGGTATTGTTACGGGTTCAAAATATTTACGTTGTTGGTTTATTATCTGTTTTATCTACTTTTCTATTTTTTGTTTGTTTGGGTTGCTTTAATTTACCCATATTCTGTGTTTGTATGCGTTTAATCCGCTGTTAATGACGAGATGATGATAACTCTTGTGAATGCTTGTCCGGACTTGAAAATTCTCAAAACCATAGCTCTGTCATCAAAAGAGGAGGAATTTTCACATTTTTGTGATTTTTATGGAGAATCAACTCATTTTGTTAATAAAAATCAAATAAAAGATTTTAAAGAAAAAAGTGTTAATCATTTATTTTTTAAAAATAATGAAAAATCCTGAAAAGAATGATAGGTCTTTGATCAATTTTAGATTTTTAGCAGTTTATTTTCAATTAAATCACTTTTTTTTAAGAAACTCTTTTCAATCAAGCCATCTTTTTTGTTAAAGATAATTAAAAATCCTACAAAAGATGGAAGGACCCTATCCTTCCCAAATTTTTAATTTTTTTTATTAAATTCATCTATTTTCTCTTATTTAGTCTTTTCTATTTTCTTTTCTTAAAATTCCTAGAGGGGACTCCGTGGTTCTACTCAAGTCTTGGGGGGATTTTTGATAAAAATTAAAAATAAAAAAAATGTTAGGCTATCCCTCTCGCGGATAAGCTATCATCGCTATAGGATATGCTATCCACCAATTTGAATAAGAATCTCCCTATCTATGGATATAATATTCCTATTGTAATATCTGTCATTCTTATTTTATTATAATTGGCTTTTATGCATTCGGGCTCAATTGGGTTTAATTATAATCTAATGATTGATGAGTAGAGACTGACGTAATTGTCAGGCGAGGTGGATGCCTAATCCCTTCTCACTTCGTACATTAGCTATCGAGCCGAGTTGTTTGATAATGAAAGGATTGAGCCTTATCTATAATAGAGTTATTTCGAGTTGTAGGTACCCCATCTCTTCGTGAAGAAAGAGGTTAGTCTTTATCAGGGAAGCCCTTCTGGCTGTCGAGACGAGTGCATTGTTGCTTGTGAAACCATGACATTCATAGACAAACGATCGATTCTCAGTTATACAACATCCGTCAATTCAATTACGGTCATAATAACCTCAAAACAAATATTTGGTACAAACTAGAGTTGCCACTTGGTTTTAAGGTTCAAGAACCTATGTGTGACTCTCGTGGATTAGGTTTAATCCTTTCATTACCACAGATTGGGTTCAGGAGCTAAGGTACCGAGTGGAAAGGTGTTAGGCACCCATTTAGCCTAACCTCATGGTTAGACTCTACTCATCGCTATAGGTTCTCGATTTTAAGTTTATATACCTAACTAATGTATTTATATTAAATAACACAACTAGGTAGGCTCATATTTAAAAGCATTTTAGAATGATCAAGAGGGATCATGACTGTACTTTTCTCTCAAGCATGCAAAAAGTGTAAAATAGCATACTATCTAGGAATAGGATCCTAAAGATTCATAACCGTTAATCACCTTCGGAATAATCGGGAACAATTCTTATACTCCTATCTTTTCTACTTACCTAATAGCAAACATGTCAAACATTTATCTAACCTAGGGAGTTCAACCATGGTGGTGCTCGTGTACGAGTTCATTTTAGTATCTACATTAGAAGGGGGACCTAATCACATGCCACTACGTTCTTGTGCACTAATCCACCTGATACTAAGTTCGAGAATCAATAATTCCTAACATGGATTTTAATATGGTATTTATGCGGAACAAAACATGAAATTTATATTCAGCATCAAAAACATCTTTTGGATGATATTTTTTAAAATACCTTGAAAAAATACAAACTTTCGCATATAATGTCCAAAATTGGTTTTCGGACCGAGAGGCCTTGGAACGAGCCCGAAAAGGGTCGGATTTCAGAAACTAGCTAAATTTTAGAAAAGAATTTGGGCTATTATTCTAAGGTCTATAGAAATTATAAAATTAGGTCTGGGGGTATAAAAACATGCAGACGGGTCCCATACAGGGCTCGCGTTGAAAATCAACATTTTTTCACAAAAGCGTCATGAAAATGAATCTGATAGTGAGTAAAAGGGTTTGAAAATGCCTAATTCGTGTGTGATTTGTTTAGAAAATTATTTTTGATCCATAAAAACACATAATCAACACCAATGCGCTTTAACAGTAGAGAAACATAAATTTTGATTGAAAATCAATCGTTCGTCGAAAACGGACGTACGAAGCTATTTTTATTCAAACATGGAAATGGTTTACATGAAACATTATAAGGAACTTAAATAGAAAGTTGGATTTAGGCCTTAGGTATTTTGAAAAAATATGTTTTGCAAGAAGGGTTATGTGGTCAGAATTCGGACCCACAAGGGTATGGCGCCAGAAATCGACATCCCTCTAATAATTACATGACGATTATGCATGCTTACATACTAAATTACAGATCTGAAATATTAATACTAAATAATGGTAATGACTACGAAAAAGAGATAAGTAAAAAGAAGAAGATACTTACCTCGACCCGTAGCTTGCCGATTAATCTAGCACGCCCTCTGGTATCTGATCTTTGAGTTGAACTCGAATACTTCTTCCTCGAACTCGTCGTCACTTTAGTCTCTAAAAAATACTAGGACTTGTATTGGAAGACTAATAAAGAATTTAACTCTGAAGAAGTCTTATCGAATCAATTCTCTACAAACTCCTCTCAAAATTGGATTTCTATGAGTCGAAGCGTCCCGTCTCGAGTCGAATTTTAATTCTCTCTTCTCTCTTAATTTTTTTCTTTTGATGAGGTGAAGGCCTCTATTTATAGGGGTTCGGGACAACTAAAAATTGGCTAAAAATTAAGGGATAGGGGCTGGTGACAAGGGCCGACCAATCAGAAAGAGTCCTGGGTCTAGCAGGACTAGAGCCGGCCAGGACTCTGCCAAGAGGGCCGGTCTGACCATGCTCTATCCCTCCATGATGGCCGTGTTGGGGTTTTATTTGAAATTAGTGCCAGACATTTTATATTATTTTTTTTAATAATATAATAGATTGTCTCAGCCCATTTATATTTGTGTTTGTAAAAATACATTATTAATTATTTATAATTAAAATGCAGAATGTTGATAATTATACACAATACGAATTTTGGCAAGTAGAGCTTGACTTACTTATAGAAGATCAGAAGTCTAGTTCTTGCATAATTATATAAGTTCACAACTTAAGTAGGATTGACATCCTATCGGTATAACAACGAGCACAATCTCAGTAGTTTATCTTAACCACAAGAATTTGTTCGATAATTTAAGTGAGATTGTGTTCGGTATACCGGAAATGTATTGAACATGACTAAAGGTAAACCGAGAAATATTAAATCCTGAGAAATAATTTTACGGTTCAATACATTTTTGGCAGACCCAAGGGGGGAAGAGGAGAAGAAAAAAGAAAAGAAAGAAAAGAAAGAAGAAGAAAGAAGAAGAAAAAAAAAGGGGAGGAGATCAAGGAGGCAAAGAACATCTTTAAAACTCAAGATCTAACAAGTGAGGATCCTCTAGAAATTTTTATATATCTCTATAATATCATGTTCTCATCTTCATACATCTATAAGACAAAATAATGAAGAAAGATGAACATAGATCATGGAATCAAAGAAAAGAGTTGAAACCTAGATTCTAGGGATGTTTGGAATGGATTAAAGATGAAGAACAAATGTTGAATAAAATGATTATTAACATGATAGTGGATATATTATGATGATATGTTGAGATTAGACATGATTTTGAAGAGTTAAAATGAGAATGATTGTTAGATGTTCATTCTTGCGAATAAAGTGTCAAAACAGAATTGTTTTTAGGCTTGTCCTATAATTTTCGTGGGAACCAAACTAAGTCTAAATCAAAAAGTGTTTTTAACAGAGCTTTTGTGGGATGTCTTGAACATGTTTGATTTTTGTTTAAGCCCCAAAATATATTTTTTAAACCCCTTTTACAATTTACAAACTTCTGTGACAAAGAGGTAGAAAACAGAGCAACTTTAAACCCTTGTACCTTGGTCCAAACAAATTCCCTTACGTTGATCCACATATCCAGAGATAGATACATGAGTCTAGTTTCACCACTATTTTACAGAAGTTGATTTCAGTTTTTAGATTTTGATATATAGCATTTTTTCCAAACAGGTTGTTAATCCGACAGAATTGGTTGTCGTATTTTGTGGACCCTCTTTCGAATACAACCAGTGTTCGGTATCTTCATAAAAAATATAGATAATATATAAATATAGCTCTTTGTAAATGTTCATAATTTTTTAGGGAGGTTTGGTATTGTTAAGGTATTTTATACCTCTGTGGTAGATTGGGTGAAAAACAGAGGAAGGAAAATTAAGAAGTTTTGAATATAACCTAAGTACCTAAGCCTAAGTATGGGACATTGGAGAGTATGAGGTTACTAAGAAAGATAAAAAATGAAATAAATAAGAATTAAAATACCCCACTTACATACCCACACAAGCATGCATGTGTCACTTTAGCTCGGATAGTAAATTCCGATTCGGTTTGTGTGTTAGGAACCGGGGTTCCGGAGTGAATCGGAGGGCTTATCTCGCGGAGGAGTACTCACTTCTGAGGTGGGTTTCTTTATCATTAGCTTAGTACTATGAATGTGTGAATGGTGAAGTTCGTACGCTTTGATGAATGGTAGTTTAACTTGTGAAAGAGACTTTTACTTACGAACTCGTGTTTTTATGAGCTTGTGTTTTGAAAATGGAAGTAAATATTTATGAGAATAAACGGTGATTTTACATACGAGAAAAAATGACTTATGAACCTATATTTAAAACCTAATGCAAATTAGATATTTTAGGAAATGAACAGTGATATTACTTGTGAAAGAAAAGAGGTTAGTGAACGTATGTTTTATAAAGTGATTACAGAACATGTTTTGGAACTTGGATCTTATGTTATGAAGGAATCATGAATATAGGAGCACTTAAGAACTAGGGCGACTTGAGTTACATTGAAAAATGAGTAGAACTTACAAAAAAAGAATGAATGACTTATGAGATGACGTATACCACTGTATAGTATATGGAGTATATCGCACACCTGATAATGCGTGGATATATATCCTAGTATGATGACACATG
>JAUTBS010400860.1:0-10191 GCA_032361285.1 Aequorea victoria | reverse complement strand
AATAAGAAAATTAATCATAGAATAAATAGTCGTGCTACTTGTCCCTGGCAACGGCACCAAAATTTAATCCATCGTTTGTATGACCAAAAATAATATTTAATAAAACTGAGTAAAAATAACTACTCCGTAGAATAGCGGTTAAGACTGTATATCGTTCCACAGAAACAATAAAGCTTAACTATTTATTTTCTAATTAATTCGAAATAAGGAAATAAAAAGAGGTGATTGATTAATTAAACTACTGAAAGGAATTAAATTGAAATAAAACTGATTAAAAGATACATAGGGTATACGAATCCATCCTAACTTAGTAATTGCAGGTTTTGAAATATTTTAGATGTTTTCGAACAGATCATTGAAAACATCATTATGGCTACAAGTCCTAATGACACATCAAGAAGACTCAAATGAATGCCAACCAGTATAAAATATCTAGATTAGCACGAATTATCCATAATCGAGTTATGGCACAACTCGTTTTCTGGAAGCATATTCTATCACAATACATATTCATTGAAGCAAAGAAGAACATTGTATAATGCATCATTATTCTAATCACAGAGAAGAATAATTATCAAACGATAGAAAAACATTTGTAAACCATTCTTGAACACAAGAATGAATCAAAATCGTTAGACAATCAATGATCTGACAGAAATATAATCCAAAACTAAATAAAAATTAAATTACAAAAGTTAGAGTTTTATCAAAACCCTAGATAAAGAATCTAGCCGCTCATCGACGAGATGAATGATGTTGATCCGGATAGAAACGCTATCTTGATCTTCTCCTTCGTTCCCGTTCTTGAACCCTAGCCGCTGTGTATTGTTTGCTCCTGATTTTGCTAATCCTCAGACCTGATAACTTTTTTATTTTTATATCCCCCAAAAACAATCACGCGAAGACTTTAATTCGAAACTATTTTACCGCATAACGTTCAGACGTGAATTATAAGCATCCGGACGTTTTTGTCCAGATCGCTCGAACGCTGCTTTAGCGTCCAGATGCAGGTGACGACTGTCCGGACATTTTTGTCCTGTGGATATTCCTCCTTTAGGATGTTCGGACGCTTGGGAGCAATGTCTGAATATTTTTGGGCAGTTTGCATCTCGAACCTTTTTTTCAACATTTTCTGCTTTTTAGCTCACTCTTGTTATTTGATTTGTTACTGTTGCTGCACGGAAACACTACTAATACACATATTATAATAACGACTCAAGGACATAGAATATACGTTGGATGGCTTAAAAGTACTTTTAAAAGCTCAGATCACACCCCCAACTTATATTTTGCTAGTCCTTGAGCAAAATAAAATCAAAAACAGAAAGAAAGAAACAAGTCATATTTTATTCAGGGTGATCAATCACTAAGTAACAATGAAAATTTGTTAAACAATTCGATATATAAGACATGTATACTTCAAAATACTATCTGATCATACCAAAGCTTTTGTGCCAAAATTACTCGGCGTGTGTGTATTGGATTGGCTAACACAACTAAAAACGCAATTTCAAAGTTAGAACCAATAATCAAACTCTTATCAGAACTAAGTTTTGACTCAACGCTCACTGGGAGTGCACTCAACAAATGACCGCTCAGAAATCAGCATCTTCTAGTAAACTCAAAACATGGTATGTGACAGAAATGTTAAAAGTAAAGCCAATTATTCTACATACTCAGGACTCGAAAAGCGTTGTAATCAATGAATGTACATAGCCTCATGAAAAATGATGTTGAATGTTAAAAATTTAAAAGAGAATGCTACACACTATAATCCAATCATTATGTTCACCATTCCATTCAAGTCTTCTTTAGGATATATTAGGACTTTTATATTTGGTTGTAGCATTGGGTAAAGGGGAGTGTACATAGTATAGGTCAAAAGAAACATGTCTTGTGCAAAACTCACTTGATAAAGCAAACAGTCATCATTTTTGCTTCATACATTATTTTCTTTTCTTTCAAGCACAATTCTCTTTTTCTGCACCGTCTTCTTCTCTCTTTTTTTTTATAATCAACTAAGACTTTGATTTTCTTTTTCACCATTCTCTTTTTCAACATTCTCTACCCCTTTTCAACCACTATCCTGTACAGGATATAAACATTTGATTTTTCTTTTAACTATCTTTTCTCGCACCTTTTTACTACATTTCATAAACTTGTAACTTAAGATATTTTAGAATCTGGAGTTGAAAGAAGAAAGGTTTAGCATATTCCGGCTCAAAGTGATGAACTAAGGATAGCAAAGAAAAACATTCATGGCTCAAACTTCAAAGATGGCCTAAAATCACTTCTCAAAACTGACATGAATCTTAAAGTATTCATAAGTTCAAGAGTTTAGTAGTGTAGCACAAATGATGCATTTATAACATTCAACCAAAATGAAAGAAAAATGAGGCTATTCAACAAAATATGTAAGCTTCCAAGAAAAAGAGAATATATAAACTGTCGCTCTGGAAGAAAGATATGCTCAAAACTCACACAAAGTTACAGTCTCCATAAGCGTTAATCTAAGAATTTAATTTATGTCTACTTTTCAATCGGGAAGTTAGTTGTGTAGCCAAACGTGCATTGTGATAATAAATGAGTTCTTTGACATTAAAGACAATTAATTAACAGTTAGTGAAATGAATTATGCTGTCGAACATATAAAATGTTAATAGTATTCATTTAAGCTTAATGATGTCACATCGAGTTTTATTTTATTTTCATTTTTATTGATTTATTTTTTTTATATCAACTGTACGACCATGGTTAATCTGAACTTACCCCCAAACTTGGAAGGCCAGTGTCCCAATGGCATACAAAGAGAACTATTCTCGTCGGGATATATGAAAATGTCATCTGAAATGCTATGCCACAAAACCTGTGAAGTGAAATGAACAAGCCCAAACCAAACCAACAAACATACATAAATAATATATAGGAAAACATAAAAAGTACACTAATATTATAAAAAAGAATATAAAGGGTGCAAAAGCACGTACAATGCTACAACGAAAATGAAAGGAAAAGAAAAATAAAATAACAAAAATACATGAAAGGAAATTAGCAGCAATAAGGGAAACTATAATGAAGCTCAAGGGGCACCACTGCTCGGATGGTGGCCGCGTCTATGTGATGAGCAGCCATGAGTGCCCTCAGGAATTCTCATTGCTCCTCTGTATCCTCCTCGTACCGAGCAACAAAGTGTGCCCGCTCCACCTCTACTTGAGTGAGCCTCTCGTCCATGCGAATGAGCTGCTCGGTGAGGGCCTAATACTCAGTGTAAGACATGGTCCATGCTGGAAGAGGTAATGATGAACTGGGCTCGGAGGCATCTCCCGGTGCTGTCATATCATCATCATCGTCATCATCATCGGACTCTGTGGCTACTTCCCATCTTCCCTACAAGCATAGTAAATTGCGGGTACTCTTCAACCACTAGGCAAAGGAGTAGGTGCTTGACATCTCGTCGGGTATATCAGCACTAGGGAAGACAGATGAATGAGAGCGCTCCAGGCATAAAACAATCAGATTCGTGAAAGGTAGCAAACGTGTGCCGCACGGGATCAACATAAAGCGGCGCATCTCGTCAATGATAAGGAAGGGGATGGAGGCTCTAAGGCCGGAATGGAAGGCATATAGAGCCTGAAGGAAGGTGCCCCGGTGCTCATCCTTGTAGTTTATGGTAAAGATATTGGCCCGAAGAACCACATCCATAAACCATAATGAGGGATCCAAATCACCTCGACGAGTGAAAATATGGCTCACGTCACCACGACCGAAAGTGACGGCGTCGGTCATGATAGAAGCAGGGGTGTCGGCCAGAAAAATGGGAGAGGAATAGTCGTTGAGTGTGATGCCCATAACATAAGCAACATCATCGGATGAGATAGCTAAGTCACGGCCATCTATGGTAGACCGAACAACGTTTTGGTCGCCCGCATCAACGTAAATATTTTGATAAAAGTGGCAAACAATGCGGGGGTACGGGTGTGGGAACGAACCAAAAAAAGGGTGAGAGATCATTCTGCCAATAAAAATATCCCCCTCTGGGCAAGGTCATTGGTTCCAAAAGGGCCATCGACCGGGAAAGTGATCATGATGTGCATTTTGCGATTAGCCCATGCATCAGAGGGGTTAGAGATCGGTGGTGTAGGATTGAAAGATGAAACGTCCTGACTACGTTTAGTAGTTCCGGTGCGAGTCAGGAAGTCATTTTTGATACTAGGGAGAGAGAGAAGAAAGATGTGGCTTAGGATTGTTGGAAAAAGATTGCCGAAAAACAAAACTCAACAGAAAACTCGAACGTTGCCGAAAGGCTCACCGGAAACTTTGAAGGTTGGCCGGAAAACTCGAATGTCGTCGGAAAAATTATCAGAAACTTTGAATATTGATTAGAAAACTCGAACATCGCCGAAAAATTTGAAGCTTCGCTAGAAAGTTTGAAGATAGCCAAAAAAACTCGTCAAAAATTTCAAATATTGTCGGAAAAGATGAACGATCGCCGGAAAATGTTGAAGGAATGCCAAAAAATATTGAGGTGGGAGAGATAGAGAGGGGAAATCTGGGAAGAGAGAGAGAGAGAGAGAAAATGAAGTGAGAGGAAGAGAGAGAAAAAGAGAGAGAAAATGAAGTAAGAGGGAGATAGAGAAAATGAAGTGAGAGGAAGAGAGAGAGAATAAAGAAGATGGGGAGATTCAGAGGTAAACAAAGAGCCGCTCGAAATTTGAAAATGTCCGGACGTTTTGGAGTTTGCGTTCGGACGTTTTTTGACAGAAAGTTTGGTCGAGGGCATTACGTCCGGATGTGAGTGATGAACGTCCGGACGTTCTTTGGCAGAAGGTTTTTTAGAGAAAAACGTCCGAACGTGAGTGATGAACATCTGGATGTAGAACAACAGATTTTTTACTAAAGTAAATGTCTGGACGTAAGTGATGAACGTCCGGACGTAAACCTCCAGAATGTACCCCCCTTTAAAAACGTCTGAACGTGAGAAAAATGTCCGGACGCTGGCCTCATTTTTTTTTTAATTTTTTTATTTGTTTTTCTTTGGTTTTATGACTTACAATTAAGAAATAAAATAGGGTTTCCTCCCAAGAAGAGCTAAGTTTACCGTCTTCAGCCAGACGCCCGCAACATTCAAAGAGTCGAGTAGATCGGATCCGTCAAGTCGATGGACTCGATTACCTCCTCGTCACTAATACTGTCTACATACGGCTTAAGTATTTGGCCATTGACTTTAAATGATTTTTTCATCTTTGAATTTCTAATTGCAATTGCACCATAGGAAAAAATCTCTGTAACAATGAATGACCCATCCCAGCGGGAGCAGAGCTTACCAGGGAAGAAACGCAATTTTGAGTTGAACAACCATACTTCTTGATTCATCTCAAAGGACTTACGAGATATGTGTTTATCATGAAAATCTTTTGTCCAAGCTTTGTAAATTAATGAGCTTTTGTAGCCATCGTTGCACATCTTCTCCAACTCATTGAGCTGGAGTTTCCGGTGAGACCCGGCGGCGACCATATCAAAGTTAAACTTCCTAATAGCCCAAAGAGTTTTATGTTCTAGCTCAACCAGCAGGTGACACGCCCTTCCAAACACCAATTGGTACAGGGACATGCCAATGGGAGTCTTGTAGGCCGTGCGGTAGGCCCATAATGCATCATTCAGTCTAAGAGAACAATCCTTCCGATATGGTCGAACTTTCTTCTCTAAGATGTTTTTAAGCTCCCCATTAGATACTTCAACTTGACCGCTAGTCTGAGGATGATAAGGAGTGGCTACCTTATGTGTAATGGAATACTTATGGACTAGCATTTCAAAGTGTCTGTAACAAAAGTGGATCCATTCGTCACTAATAATGGCTCATGGAAAGCCGAACTGACTAAAAATATTTGCTTACAGGAACTTGACCACCACCTGGTGGTCATTAGTCTTGGTGGCTATGGCTTCCACCCATTTTGATACATAATCCACCGCCACAAGAATATACATATTACCAAACGATGGCGGGAAGGGACCCATAAAATCAATGTCCCATACATCGAATATCTTAATAATCAAGATAGGTGTCAGGGGCATCATATCACGGAGCAACACATTCCCCATCTGCTGACACCGCAGACATGTTTTAGAAAAATTATGTGCATCTTTAAAGAGTATCGGCCAGTAGAAACCACTTTGCAAGACTTTAGCAGCCATTTTTTTACTACTGAAGTGGCCACCGCAGTCTAAAGTGTGACAGAATGTTAGAATGCGCTGGTGTTCACTCTCGGGAACACATCACTGGATAATTTGTTCTGAATAGTATTTAAAGAGTTCTGGGTCTTCCCAAAATTAGAATTTCACTTGCGAAAAGAATCGATCACGGTCTTGCTTAGACCAATCAGATGGAATCTTTCCTACCGCAAGTTAATTCACAATATTGGAAAATCATGGGGGTGGACTTGTGTGACCGCTAGAAGTTGCTCGTCCTGAAACGAGTCCTTTAAGAATAAAGAATCACACGAAGTCTCTACTAGGATACGGGATAGGTGGTCTGCCACAGGATTTTTTGATTATTTTTTGTCTCGAATCTCGAGATCAAATTCTTGTAACAGAAGAATCCACCTAATCAACCTAGGTATTGTATTTTTCTTGGCAAGTAAATGTCGCAATCCTGCATGATCAGAGAACACAATAACCTTGGATCCTAGCAGGTAAAATCGAAACTTATCTAATGCAAACACGACTGCTAGCAATTTCTTCTCGGTAGTGGTGTAATTCAATTAGGCATCAGAGAAGGTTTTACTAGCATAGTATATTGCATGAGGTACCACATTCACCCATTGTCTCAAAACTGTACCGACATCATAGTCGGATGCGTCACACATGATCTCAAAAGGAAGGGACCAATAGGGTGATTGCATGATCGGGGTTGACGATAGAGCATCACGAAACTTTATAAAAGCTTCCATGCAAGACTCCGTGAAGATGAAAGATACGTCTTTGGCCAGAAGATCGCATAACGGCTTTGAAATCTTACTGAAGTCCTTTATGAATCGCCGATAAAAACCGGCGTGCCCCAAAAATGACCAAATTTGTTTAACAGTAGAGGGGAGTGAAAGTTTCAAAATGATGTCCACTTTCGCCCTGCCCACTTCAATTCCTCTCTTGGACACAATGTGGCCCAGAACGATTCCCTCTTGAACCATGAAATGGCTCTTTTCCCAACTCAAAATAAGATTTGTTTCCCAACAGCGTTGAAGCACTTTCACAAGGTTTTGGAGACACACAACAAATGTCATCCCGAAAACTGAAAAGTCATCCATAAACACTTCGAGAAGTTTTTCTACCATGTCTGAGAAAATAGACATCATGCACCATTGAAAAGTCGCCGGTGCATTACACAACCCAAACGACATACTCCGATAGGCAAAAATTTCAAAAAGGCATGTGAAAGTGGTTTTCTCTTAGTCATCCAGGTGGACAGGCACTTGATTATATCCTGAATAACCATCCAGGAAACAATAAAAGCCTTGGTCTGCCAGCCGTTCTAGGATTTGATCAATGAAAGGTAGCGGAAAATGATTTTTTCGAGTCATGGTATTTAATTTTTGGTAGTCTATGCACACGCGCCAACCAGTTGTTATGCATGTGGGGACTAACTCGTCCTGGTCATTCTTGACAACAGTGATGCCAGACTTCTTTGGCACCACCTGGATTGGACTCACCCACTTGCTATCAGAGATGAGGTAAATGATACCCGCATCTAGCAATTTCACAACCTCCTTCGTCACCACCTCTTTCATGTTTGCATTTTGCGAGAAGGCTTAGCATTTTATTCGTAATGGATGCGATGCATGCAGAAAGAGGGGTCAATGCCTTTAAGATCAGCCACAGACCATCATATGGCACCCTTATGTTCTTTTAGAATTGTAAGTAACTGACTTTCGTGCTCAGATGACAAGTCAGGAGCTATAATGACTGGAAGGTTGTCATGAGGTCCAAGAAACACGTACTTAAGTAATGCCGGTAAAGGTTTCAACTCAAGTTTTGGGGGAGCCTCCAAAGAAGGGGGCGCCGGTGCACTTTTCAAAGGAGGCAATGGCTCCACTCTGGCTTTCCAAGGAGGCCAATCCGTAAGAGGTGAAGAATTCAACAGTGAATTGACCTCCTCTACTGATTGGTCTATATCAAAAGTTTCAAAACCAAAGTGGGCTAGACATGCTTCCAAAGGATCATTAGCGAGAACGTGTGGAGATGCCTCTTCAACTAACTCATCAATTAGATTAATTGCAAAGCAATCATCTTCCGTCTTTGGGTGTTCTTGAGAGGCACTGAAAACATTCAGTCTTACCTTCATGTTGCCAAAAGAGACATCTATAACCCCTGTTCTACAATTTCTGCAGGCATTAGCCGTGGCCCAGAAAGCCCGACCAAGAATCACAAGGGTTTGTCTCTTGACACTCTGCACCGGTTCCATGTCAAGGACTATAAACTTCGTAGGGAAGAAGAATTTATCTACCTTGACAATGACATCCTCGATAACTCTATGGGGCACCTTAACTGATCCATCAGCTAACTGCAAGGTGACCGTAATAGACTTTAACTCCCCTAGCCCAAACTTCTCGTAAATAGAATATGGCAGCAAGTTTACACTCGCTCCAAGACCAAGAAGTGTCCAATCTATAGAATGATTTCCTATAATACAAGGAATGCTAGGAGTCCCGGGGTCTTATATTTTAGGTGGCATCGGACATTGGAGGATTGAACTCACTTGTTCAGTGAGTAAGATCTTCTTTGTCACATAAGTTCGGGACTTGCGCTTTTGAGTGCACAAGTCCTTTAGGAATTTTGCATACGAAAGAACTTGCTTGATGGCATCGAGGAGGGGAAGATTGATTTTTACTTGCTTAAACAAGTCGAGCATTTCATCCATTGACGCTCCTTTCTTTGAAAAAGGAGATGGGGCATCAAGACAAGTAGGGAAAGGAGCTTTTGGTGTATATAATGGTAGCCCTTTCGGTCCAGATGGACCATGTAACTCGGGAGGGGTGGCCTCCTTAGCTAAGCGTTGTCAACCCTAGAATTCTTGGGGTTGCTGACCGCCTCTTTATTTTTCCTAGAATTTGACTCCGGTCGACTCTCGACCTCTCGCCCACTCCTAAGTGTCACTACTGCCTTCGTTTGCTCGTAAAAGGTATCACTAGCTTGCGAACCATCTATCCCATATTGACCCTTAGGATTATTTACCGGTTGACTCGGTAATTTACCCTTCTCTCATCAGTCAACGCATTAGCTATTTGAACCAGTTGAGTTTTTAGCTTCGATATGAATTGAGAGTGGGAGTGCAACACTTGAATGTTAGCCTCAAGTCATTGAAGAGCTTGCAACACTTTATCCTCAAAAACCGTATTTCGCGGCGGAGGGGGGGAGTAGGATGTTGGTAAGGCTGCTGTGCTACTAGTCAAAAAGACGTGGGATTTGACGTGTTAGAGTAGGATGGTTGGGATGATGGAGTAAAATTGTTATTTGAATTTTGATGTTTCCAGGAAAAATTTAGGTAGTTTCTCCATCCCGGATTATAGGTGTTGGAGTATGGATTATTCCCCAGTCTAGAGAAATTCTGAGCCACATTTACCTATTCCTGAACAAACTCAGGAAACTATTGGGCCAAGTGACACTCACTTACAAAGTGAGCTGGGCTCGAACACAAGGCGCAAACCTCTTGAAAGTTAGGAGGTTGAGAGGAGTTTGGTTGAGAATTTTGCCCGAAAGATAATAATGTGTCTAACTTACGGGTCATGGCATTGACTTTGAGGAAAAGGTCGGTAGATTGGTTAATCTTATATAACCCTCCTTGCCTAGTTGCACTAGTCGACAAGTTCTTCCCACCTCGAGAGGAAGAGGCGTGGTGCTGTAAATTTTCACTAAGATTTTCAAATAATTCCCACGCCTCGTTCTCACTTTTCAACATGAATGTCCCACCACAAGAGGCATCAATCATTTGACGGTTTTGAGCAGACAAACTATTATAAAAACATTGAACTAACTGCCATCTAGGAACGGCGTGGTGTGAACATTTTCTAATGAGATCTTTCAATCTCTCCTAGGTTTTAAAGAATTGCTCACCATCAATTTGTGCAAAAGATGTGATGGCTCGCCTTATCTGATTGGTTTTTCCTATGGAGAAATACTTCTTTAAGAACTCATGCTGGA
>JAUTBS010400859.1:0-17358 GCA_032361285.1 Aequorea victoria | reverse complement strand
TTACCGAGACAAATAACATGGTTGTTTATTTTTAAAATTAATTTTTATCTTAATTCTTAGTTAGGATCCATTAGTGCGTTTTCTTTTAATTAGTATTTTTGATACTTGGTGCAAGTAACTGTTGATTGCTGGATGATTGAAAATCTCAGCGTAAAAGAATCGAATCTATGACCCTACACTCAGTGAGTTTTAGTTCTCTAGTACATTTATGATATCTAGCGTTAGGTAGTTAATTAGATTTTTTTATAGCATCTTGACTATATGTATGTATGATATAGATGGTCCTGTGATCCTATTTTAGTCTTACCAGATCTAGAAATAGAACAAACCTTCATGGTAATAAGAGCGTCGTCATCATGCACTCCTTCTACTTATATCTCGTCATCATGCATTCGGGTGCCTAATATTGTGGTAGCCCACTATGAAATTAAGTCTAGTACGATTCTAATGCTCCCATCGTTTGTGAATTTAATAACGATGATTCGTACAAATATCTTAATGAATTCTTAAAAATTTGCTCGATTGTGAAAATTTTAAACTTATTGGATGAAGTCCTAAAATTGTGATTATTTAATTTTCTTCTCAAGAATAAAGTTAAATATTAAATAAATTTATTGCAGGAAATTATAATTACCACTCTGGCATAATTTCAACAAGAATTCTTACATGTACAAGGTAAACACACCCATTAGGTAGATAAAAAAAGAAATTAAGGAGACAGAAAAGATAATGTGGAGAAGAGAGTCAACGTAAACACATCCATTAGAAAAGATAATGTGAGACCAGATGGGTTCCAAACACCCTAACTCTGTACAATTCGAACCCTATTAAAAAAGCATACAACTGAGTACAATTAATAAACAATTTAAATCATATAAATAGGTTAGAATCTCAAATAAAACAGTGTTGTGCTTTGATTTGACTTGAATATTAAGTACCATTAATAAATCCAAACCATGACCGCTCGTATAATAACTGTAAGGCAGGTTTGATGTAGAGTTTAGAAAGGTAAAATTGAATTGCATGAGAATAATTTTGTATAGTTTTATATTTTGTGGTTTTTATTTCTATTTATATGTGAGTGATTCTCAAAAAATTCATCCCTCTGTAATCAACCTCTCTCTCTCGCGATTCCTTGTTCTAGCACCATCACCGCCGACCACTTCTACCACCAACCAGCACCACCGTTGCCGTGCACGACCACCTTGCACGACCACCGTGACCTTCACCATCACCGTCCTCATCACCATTGGTGATTACAGGTATGTAACAATCACTATTCTAGTTTTATAGTAGAATATATCTATATACATATAGATATATCACCATTAGCTTATAGTTTAAGCTAATGATCAGATCACCAAGCATATAATTGATTATGTTTTTGGAACCATACGAGACCAAACCTGTTAATCGAGATATATATATGTATATAACTGTAGGTATATATATAAATATATATTTTTGTTTAACAGTATGTATATGGATAACCAGAGAATTATTTGCATGAAAATATGAGGTAATCAACTAATAAAATATGTTTAGATCTTTCCAAAACTTGATAAAATATTATAGATAATGATTAAAGTAAAGAAACGAGGATAAAAATTATGAAAAACCTGAGCTTCAGCAACCATCCATGGCTGCTGCGAGGTATTGGGTCAACTCACGCCTCGGCTGAGTTGACCCAAGTGACGTAGACGATGACCCCCCCGTGCTTTTGGATCGACTCATGAGCTTCGTGAGTCGACTCATGGAGGCCGTCTTACCTTGTGTCGACTCACGAGCCCTATGGGTCGACACATGTGACTATGCCAAGACACTGGATCATTTGTGTCGACTCACACACCGTTGGATCGACTCATTACATGCCTTAGTCGACTGAAAGTGAACCACCACGGCTCACTTGATCCTTGGGTCGACTCACACCCCTTTTGAGTCAACCCAGTGCCTCTGCCTTACCATCTGAGTCGACTCAATTCCTCTTGGGTCGACTCACAGTGATCGTCTTGTGCCTAAGGGTCGACACCAGCTCCTTGCATCGACCCCTTGAGACTTGAGACCACCTTGGGTCGACTCACAGACCCCATGAGTCGACCCACAACCTTTTTGAAACTTTGACAGACCACTTTGGGTCGACCCACAGCCCTTGTGGTGTCGACTCATGACCACCTGAAGGGTTGGGTCGACACACAGCCCTGTGGTGTCGACTCACGCATACCTGTTTGGGTCGATCCAGAGGCCATCTGTGTCAACTCAATGACTGAACAATTGAAAAAAAATTTCTAAAATTAATTCTTATGCTTAGACCCTGTTTGGGCATTAGTTTAAAGGATAAATTAAATTAGTTGAAGATTAATTTAACACCAGAAACATACATGGAAATTATTAAATGGGTTAATGGATCATTTGGTAGTTCTAAGTAGTTCTTTAGCCTCGTTTAATGTTTTGAATTATTGTTTATCAGGTTGAGTTTTATTTGCATCTATTATTCTTAGAGAGTAGCTTGGACTCGAGGTGAGTGGATTATTCATGCTATTTATCTTTTAACAAATTTTTTTTTATTTTCAAAATTATTTTAAATGCACTGCTTTAAATATTTTCTTTATGCTATTATATGCAAATTCTTTACATAAATGTTTTAAAGAAAATGTATATGTTTTAATACTTTTAAAACAAAATATATGATATACTCTATTGCAAATCATGCCATAACTGATTTAAAGATAATAAAAAGAAGTTATTTTTTTATTATATATGGTGCGATCATGAGATATGATTCTTGGGATATGAATAAAGTTCAAGGAAAAATTCTCTTTGGAGATGACTTTGGCCACCTAGGGAATAGAATCGGTTTGAATCTCGTGTTGATCCTAGTTGACTCAATAGTTAAGGGATAGTCCGGGTGCGTTCGGTGACCTTAACTGGAATCGTGTAGAGAACAATCCCAGGCGCCAACCTGTGGTGACTCTAATTTCGATATTGGATCCAATGGCCAAGAGGCCTCGAGTTATCATGTGACATTGATACTTTATATACGCTCATGTTGTTCTTGTTGCACTGGATTGATTATTTTCACTCTTGTATGAGCACATCGCATTTACCATATTATTGTGATACAAATATGATTGAGGACACCTCTGATGTCCAGTTTTAATGGAAGAAAATATGTATTTTCAAAAATGAAATGAAATGAGATGAATTGATGGGTTATATGTTTACCCTTTTGATTATACTGTATATGTCATGCCATGATATGTTAATATCCAAACTACTTTACATTTCCTGTTTCAGAACTGTATTGTACTATGCATGATTTCATTCACCAGTTTATACTGATGTTGTACCATAAAATATTTCAGGTATCCAGTGAGATGTGATCTAGTTGATGGACTACTGCATGGGATCCAAGTCATTGACTTCTAGGACATTTATCATTTTACTTCCGCATTTATTTAGTACATTTAACATGGATAGTATGACATCATTGATGATTTATTGGGCTGTTTGACTCATTTATGATGAGATCGGATTTAATTATTTAAATTTATGGAAATTATTACTATTTTAGCATATAATTAGCTAATCTTTGATTAAGACTTTCTTGATTTGTTGGGCCAAGACCCATGAACCATGGCCGGTCACATTTCTCGTTTTTGGGGTGTGACAAGTTTAGTATGAGAGCAAAAATTAAAAAAAAAACATATATTGCATCATGTCTAGAAGAGGTCTGGATCCCCAGCGTCCTATTAGTTGTGAGTTCTTGATTTATAGTTTATCAAAGTTTATCTCACATGTGCTTATATATATTGGTCTTATGATATCAATAGATGGCTCGCCCTAGACGCAACGTGAACTCCGCATATGCATCGACTGAAGGTGCACAAGGAGAGAATACCCCGATTACCACTCTTGTGGCCGAAACCCCTGTGGCTCCAGCAACCCCTGCTGTTCTGGTAGCCCCAGCTGTTTCTGTTGCCCCTATTGCCCCAGTTGCTAATGAAACTCTTCAGGCTCTCCAAGCACTGGTGGGCATGCTTGCTGGGCAACAGGCTCAACCGAGAGCAGTTAATAAAGATAGATCTATGACCTTGGATAAAGGTTCTATGTTCGAGAAGTTTATGAAGGCACATTCACCAACCTTCAAAGGATCGACCAACCCCGACGATGCAAAAATTTGGAAGCTAAGGATTGAGAAGATCTTTGAGTGCTTAGGTTGCACTGATGACCATAAAGTGTCATTGACAATATATGTTCTGGAGGGACCAGCTGAGCATTGGTGGCGCATGGTGAAGCGTTAGTTTGAAGGAAGAGAGCAGGAGCTCATCTGGAAGAAGTTTTTGAAGCTGTTCGACGACAAGTTCTACCCCATGGAAATCAAAAAGAAAGTGGAGTTCCTGACAATAGAGCAGAAGGGGATGACAGTAGACGAGTACGAGGCCAAGTTCGCAGAATTATCAAGGTTTGCGCCACAGTACGTTACAGATGAAGCTGATAAAGTTGTCATGTTCGAGAGGGGTTTATGCCCTGCTATCCGCAATTGAGTGTCATTGTTCTAGGCAAAGTCTTTGTCCGAACTGGTGACCAAGGCTCTTCTAGCGGAGAAAAGTTTAGATGACGCACAGAAGCACAGGGAATCGTAGCCAAAGAGGAATAGAGATCAAAAACTGACCAAAAATCACAATGGATGTAGCAATCCTGCCAAGAAGACTCACACTCAGACTCAGCCCAAAAATCAAAATGGTGGAGACGCAAAGCAGCTAACTTGGAATCCGTGCAACCAGTATGGAAAGGTTCACTCTTGTGAACATTACTATGATGGGACGGCAAAGACATGCTCCGACTGTGGTAAGACCGGACATATGTCCACTTATTATAAGAATAAGGTAACGGGAGGACCACAATAGCAACAGCTGATTCAGATGCAGAAGCCACCGACATGTATCACTGGACCAGCTCCAGCACAGCCTACTCGTCAAGGAGATCAGCGACAACCCTCTTACAATCTGGTGTCAGGACAAGCAGCAGCTACTCAGGGATGCGTCTACGCTCTCACTCGCGAGAAGGCCGAAGCTTCACCATCCGTGGTGCAAGGTATCATCACCATATCTTCTATTTCTGCTAAAGTTCTTATAGACTCTGGTGCTACACATTCTTTTGTCATGCCAAAATTCTTGCACCGTTTATCTTTGGTGATAGAACCTTTAGATGGATACCTCTCTGTGTCCACTCCTGTTGGAGACACAATTCTGCTACGTAAGATATGTCGTCTTGGAGCTGTTGAGTTGGGTGACAAGATGTTACCTATGGATCTTATTTCCTTGGCCATTCGTGACTTCGATGTTATCTTGGGAATGGATTCGCTCTTCAAGCATTACGCAATCATTGATTATTTTTACAAGCGAGTAGTTTTCGATATCCCTAGACAACCCAAGTTCTTCTTCTAAGGAGACGTGGGGTTTGCAGTCCTTCATGCAAACTAGATGTTAAGAAGGAATTGCGAAGGTCTTTTGACTTCTGTGTTAGGCACAAAAGTATATGAGGCAAAGTTTGATGAGCTTTCTGTTGTGAGGGAGTTCTCAGACGTCTTTCCTGAAGATCTGCCTAGTATTCCTCTTAATCGTGAGATTGAGTTCACAATAGATCTTCTTTCTGGTACTTTGCATATTTCTAAGGCTCCATACAGGATGACACCATTGGAGTTAAGGGAGTTGCAAGCTCAGTTACAAAAGTTGTTGGATAAGGGTTTTGTCCGACCTAGTGTCTCAGCGTGGGGAGCTCCAGTGTTGTTTTTGAAGATGAAAGATAGTTCTATGCGTCTATTTATCGACTATAAAGAATTGAACAAGGTTACTATCAAGAACAAGTACCCGTTCTCGCGCATCGACGATTTGTTTGATCAACTACAAGGAGCTCAGGTTTTCTCCAAGATTGACTTGCGGTCTGGTTATCACCAACTAAAAATCAAGGAGGCAGATATCTCAAAGACGGCTTTCTGTACTCGATATGGTCATTATGAATTCTTGGTTATGTCTTTTGGTTTGACCAATGCTCTAGCAACATTTATGGATTTGAAGAATTGGGTCTTGAATCCTTAGTTGGATAGTTTTGTTGTTGTATTC
The DNA here is from genome assembly GCA_032361285.1 of Aequorea victoria. Classification (NCBI taxonomy): domain Eukaryota; kingdom Metazoa; phylum Cnidaria; class Hydrozoa; order Leptothecata; family Aequoreidae; genus Aequorea; species Aequorea victoria. The sequence continues at coordinate 11,236 of JAUTBS010400859.1, read as the reverse complement.
ATTGACGATATTATTATCTACTCTAAGAGCAAGGAGGAGCACAAAGAACATCTGTGGGAAGTTTTTGAAACTCTAATGGAGAAGAAGTTATATGCCAAATTCAGCAAGTGTGACATCTGACTGGACAACGTATCCTTCTTTGGCCATGTTATAGGTAAGGATGGAGTATCTGTGGATAGTAACAATATTGAGGCAGTTGTTGATTGGCCGCGACCAACGTCAGTAATAGAGATACATAGTTTCTTGGGACTGGCGGGCTATTATCGACGGTTCGTGAAAATGTTTTCTCGCCTTGCCCTGCCACTTACTAGCCTTACTCGGAAGGGAGTGAAGTTAAATTGAATAGACAAGTGTGAGAATAACTTTCAAGAGCTCAAGAGGAGGTTAACATCAGCACCAATTTTGGCTTTACTAACCGAATGAGGAAATTTTATGACCTACAGTGATGCATCTCACCAAAGTTTAGGCTATGTTCTGATGCAGCATGGCAATGTGATAGCTTATGCTTCACGCCAGTTGAAAGTTCATGAGAAGAACTACCCTACGCACGACTTGGAGTTGGCAGCCATTATTTTTGCGTTGAAGATATTGCGACACTACTTATATGGGAAATCTTACAAGATCTACACCGACCACAAGAGTTTGAAATATATTTTCAAGTAGAAGGAGCTTAATCTGAGGCAAAAGCGATGGCTCGAGTTATTGAAGGACTACGATGTGGAGATCCTTTACCATTCGGAAAAAGCAAATGTAGTGGCAAACGTTTTTAGCAGGAACTCTTTGGAAGGCAGCGTGGCATTATTGTCAGTTCAACACCAGTTATTAAAAGACTTGAGGAGAATAGGAGTGGAAGTGCTGCAACATGGAGGAACGACTTTATGCTGTTAGTTGACACTAAAGCCAACGTTGTTGGAGAGAATTTGTGTGGCTCAACGGGGTGATCTCCAATGCAAGAAGTATGAGGCGAAGTTGCACAAAGGAAAAGTAAAAGATTTTAGCATCAGCGACGATAGAACTCTCAAATTCAGGAGCCGAGTGTGTACCTGCAAATGAAGAGCTAAGAAAAAAGATTCTGACCGAAGCTCATAGTTCGGGGTACAACATTCATCCAGGAGATACGAAGATATATAGGGATCTTTGAGAGCACTTTTGGTGGAATGGCATAAAATGGGATATAGCGGAATATGTGGCACAATGTCTAACTTGTCAGAAAGTGAAGATCGAGCATCAAAGACTAGCGGGAAAGCTTCAACCATTACCACTACCCGAGTGGAAATGGAAGAATATCACGATGGATTTCGTATCAGGTTTACATCTTACACGCAGTGGACACGACGCAGTTTGGGTTGTTGTGGATCGTCTTACGAAGTCATCTTATTTCATCGCCATCAAAATGACTTATTCCTTGGATCGTTTAGCGCAGATGTATGTGCGAGAGGTCGTCAGACTTTATGGTTCACTTGTTTCTATCGTCTCGGATTGTGACCCACATTTTGTCTCGAGGTTTTGGGATGCCCTTCAGTCAGCTATGGGTACTCGGTTGGACTTTAACTCAGCATATCACTCACAAACCAATGTCCAGTCGGAGAGGACTATTTAGACTTTGGATGACATGTTGAGAGCTTGCGCGTTAGAATGGAAAGGTAATTGGGATGACCAGTTACTATTGATGAAATTATCTTACAACAATAATTATCATTCGAGTTTAGGGGTTGCACCTTATGAAGTCTTGTATGGACGAAAGTGTAGATCCCCATTGTGTTGGTACGATGTTGGCAAGTGACAGCTTCTTGGACCGGATTTAGTGGAAGATGCATCTCAAAATATTTCAGTTATTCAGAACAAACTTTCAGCAGCTCAAGGTCGACAAAAGAGTTATGCCGATTCACGTAGAAGAGACTTAAAGTTTTATGTTGGAGATATGGTTTTCCTCAAGGTTTCACCTTGGAAAGGAATTATTCATTTTGGAAATAAAGGAAAGTTGAGCCCCTGGTATATTGGACCTTTTGAGGTTCTTGATCGTTTTGGTGAGGTGGCGTATCGTGTGACTCTGCCACCTAACCTCACAGGAGTACATAATGTGTTCCATGTTTCTATGTTAGGGAAGTATGTCTTTAGCCCAACACATGTGATAGATTATGAGCCGTTTCAGGTTCGTGAGGATTTATCTTATGAGGAGCAGTCGGTACAGATTTTGAATACGAAAGATAAGGTTCTACGGAACAAGCTGATTCGCCTTGTCAAGATCATTTGGCGTAATCATAAAGTAGAAGAGGCTATATGGGAACGCCAGGACGAGATCTACGAGCGTTATCCCCATCTGTTTCCTCAATGTTAGTTTTTAATTTCGAAGACAAAATTTTTTTAAGGGGGAGAATGTAAAACCTGGTAAAAACTTTAAAATTTTAAATTAATCATTAATTAAATAACTTAATTGATTAAATAACAAATAAATTAATTAAAACAAAAAATAAATAAATAATAGGATTTCCAAAATAATGCGTTAATGAAAAATTAATAAAATCTTATAAATTAATTTCATTAATACCTAATTAGTTGAATGGATTAAATGAAGAATAAATAAAAAGAAAATAAGGAAAAAGGATTAGGAAACTATCTGATGTGGCTGTGGCAGAATTTTCAAATGGAGAAAAGGTCAATCGTTCCTTCCTTAATGGGTGGGATTGGTTGAGAAAGTCAGAGATTTGTGGAGGGAGATCAGGATTAATCCTTGATCTTGTGGATCCCATCCCATTTTAAATGGGATTCATCATCTACCTGCTCGCTCATTCTTTAAGTATCTGTTAAGCTCTCTCTCTCGACTCTCCCGGTTTTTACATATTCCAGCACCACTGCCATCACCGCCGACCACCTCTTCCACCACCCAGCACAACCATTGCCGTGCACCACCACTTTGCACGACCACCGTGACCTCCACCATCACCGTCCTCATCACCATTGGTGATTACAGGTATGTAACATCCCCTGTTCTAGTTGTTTCAGTAGGAACTTATATATGTATATATATCATCATATATTAGATTATTGTTAGTTAATAATCAAATCACCCAAGCATGTAAGTAAACATAATTATACCATGTTTATATCTTTGAAATCAGAGACCGAGACTTATAATTGAGAAATATATGTATAACAAAACATATATATATATATATATAATTTAATTGTTATATATATATAAACTAGAAATTTATCATATAAAAATATTATATAATCAACTAATAAAATAGGTTTACATCTTCTCAAAACATGATAAAACACCATAGATAATGATTAAAGTAAAAAAAAAAAACCATGAAAAATCTAAGCTTCAGCACCAATAATGGTTGTTACGTGCTTTTAGGTCGACTCACGCCTTGGCTGAGTCGACCCACGTGATGAAGGAAAAGACTCCATTGCCCGTGGGTTGACTCATGTGGGCTATGAGTCGACTCATGAGACCTGCCATGACTTGGGTTGACTCACCAGTACTTTGGGTCGACTCACCATGCCCTGGTATGCCTTAGGTCGACCCCCTGCCTCGACCCTTGACACCTGTGAGCTTTTAGGTCGACTCACCAGTTTCATGAGTCGACTCACATCACCTCCGTATGCCTTGTGAGTCAACTCACACCCCTTTGGGTCGACTCACATCACCTATGCCATGCCTTTGAGTCGACACAGCCCCCTTCCATCGACCCCTGAAGGCCTGAGACCACATTGGGTCGACTCACAGACCTCATGAGTCGACCCACAGCCTCTGTGGTGTCGACTCATGACCACCTGAAGGGTTTGGGTCGACTCACAGCCCCTGTGTCTTGACTCACAGTGTATGCCGTGACCACCTTTCAGTTTGAGTCGACACACAACCTTGTGGCGTCAACTCACGTATGCCTTTTGACCTGTTTAGATCGACCTAGAGGCTATCTGTGTTGACTCAATGACTGAGTAATTTGAGAAAAAGTTCTAAAAATAATTCTAATGATTAGGCCCTATTTGGACATCAGTTTAAATGATAAATTGAATTAATTAAAGGTTATTTAAATACCAGAAACAAATATGAGAATTATTAAATGGGTGAAGGGACCGTTTGGTAGCTTTATCTTAATTCTTTAGCTTTTTTATTTATTGAATTATTGTATCATATCAGGTTGAGGTTTATTACATCTATTATTCCTTAGAGATTAGCTTGGACTTAAAGTGAGTGGTTTCTTGCTATATATCTTTCAAATAAATCCTCTTATTCCCCAAACATTATCTTAAAAAGAAAGTTATACCTACTTTAAATATTTGCACTTATGCTTTTATATGCAAAATCTTTACATAAATATTTTAAGAAAAAATGTATATGTATTAATGATTTTAAACAAATGTATAACATACTCTTCTGCAAAACCATGACATAACGGATTTTAAAGATAAATAAAAGAATGAATTGTATTCTTAACTATATGGTGCGATCATGAGATAGAATTCTTGGGATATAAAAAAGTCCAAGGGAAAGTTAGCTTCGAAGATGACTTTGGCTGGCTAGGGAACATAACCGGTTTGAATATCGTGCTGACCCTAGCTGACTCAACGATTAAGGGATATCCCGGGTGAGTCCAGTGATCTTAACTGAAATCGTATAGGGAACAAGCACAGGCGCCAACCTATGGTGACTCTATGTTCAATATTGGATCTAATGGGCCAAGAGGCCCCGAGTTATGATGATGCATTATTACTATTTATGCACAGGATATTCCTGTAGCAATCTAATTGTTTATTCCTACTCTTGTATCAGCATATCGCTATACCACTTATCTTAGGATACTGATTTAGATATTGAGAACACTTCTAATGTCCAACTTTGATGAATTAAAAGAGGAAAAGATATGGATTTTCAAAAGAAAGGAAATGAAATAAAAGGAATTGATGGGTTATGTTTACCCTTTTGATATTATTGTATATACCATGCGATATTATGATTTCGTATACAAACTATTTGTATTCCCCATTTTAAAACTGTACTGTACTATGCATGATTTCATTCACCAGTTTTATTGATGTTGTACCATTAAACATTTCAGGTATCCAGTGAGATGAGATCTAGTTGATAGACTGCGGCGTGGGATCCAAGCCTTATGACCTCTAGGACATTTATCTTATTTTCTTCCGCATTTGTTTAGTACCTTTTATCATTGATACTATGACATCATTATGGAGATATTATGGGTTGTTTTGACCCACTTTTATGATATGGGATTTTATTGTTTAAATCAATGAAAAAAAATATTATTTTGGCATATGGTTCGCTAAATTCATGTTAAGACTTACTTGGTTTGTTGGGCCAAGACCCATGAATCATGGCCGGCCACATTTCCTATTTTGGGGAGTGATAAGGAGCATTTTAAAAGTTTTATAGATTTATGAAACCCTCGGCACTAGGGGCATTAAAAGTTTTTTAGTTGGTGCATCGGCCTAATGGCCATGGATTTCTCTAACCAAAAAACATAAATTGGAAGAAAGATGAGGAAAAGAAAAGTGGAGAGAAGTCTTTGGTGATCGCTAATCATCATAGAGTTTGAGATTATTGAAGAAAGAGTGAAAATGATCAAGTCTGAGAAGAAGTATGCATGTACCTCGTGTCTTTAGGGTTCTTATGTCTAGGCCATACAATTCGAAGTGAAAAAAGAATGTCCTTTTATTATATCCAAAGTTCTATAATAATCATCCTTGCAAGCCCTATTGAGCCAGTAAGTATTTCTTTCATAACCTTGTTAGACAGTCATCCCCCACATTGGGGTTGAAGATAAAAGAATAAAAAGAAAGAAGGAAGAGATGGAAAAGATACAAAAAAAAAAAATGAATGCAAAGAAAGAGAATGAGTTACAAGAAAAATGTCTAGAGAGTCCTAATCAAATGAAAGAGTGGTCTACTCAAAAAAGGGAAAATTTTTGAATCGAAGGAAAAGAAGTAACGAGGAGTGAGCATGAACAGATGACTTCTAACTTTGGAAACCTAAAAATCAATAAGTATTTGGTCCTTAATTTCCCTTTCTTCCTTAAACTCGGAATCCTAACTTACATTACATTCCAAATAAAAGTCCTTTCTGATTGAAGAACATGGCTTAATAGTGAGAATCTGAGACTCAAGAGGCGTGATCAGTCCCAGGACTAAGGGCATGAACCTTCTTTATTTTTTTACCGAACAACACATGAATTTGTTTGGGACTAGGGGCATTCACCCCCTCATGTCAGGAAAATGATTAACCTCGTAACTAGGGGTATGAGTTGTTGATTTAAGAATAAAAGAATGCATTCCATCAAGTTCAGCATCAAGAAATACATAGATCTTTATGAGGTAAGGGGCATGCACCCCCTTTGATTTGCTAGATAATTGATAGCATGGTTGGATCTAGGGGCATACACATTGCCTATTCATTGGCATATGGATCCGAATCAGGCCAGGGGCATGCATCCCTTTCGACTTGGATCAGTAAATGAAAGCATGATTGGAACTAGGGGCATTCACCCTATTGATTTGCTTGGCCGTCGACACCATGATTGGAACCAAGGGTATTGACCAAGATAAAGACCAAGAGAACCCATCTTTGAATCACTTGAGAAGTGGCGTGTGATTTACAATCTAATGCATGACAACGAATGGATCATTAAGGGAATACAATGTTTGAAGATCTTTACATTTTGTGACAGTCAAGAGATCGCGAGTGAACTCTAATAAACATACATGTGAGAATTGTGAACATAAGCAAGAAAGTTCTCACTTTTGAATTTTGTTATGATAACTCTTAATATGGTGGAAGAGAAAACCCTTCTTCATAAAACCGTCCCCCCCCCCCAAAAAAAAAAACTCAGAGGTATCCATTGTTCTGTGAGGGCATAAACAATATAAGCTAGAACCAAAAAACAAAAAAGAGTTGTTCATTATGGTGTGTTTTGTCTTTGTCTTTCGCATGTTATATAAATAATTGTTTGCATTCAAAACCTTTTTCAAAAAGCAAAATCTTCTTTTGAGTTTCTAGATATTTCACATGTGTCATGTCACAAGTGGAATTCCTAGAAGCGTCCATGGTCAAAATAATGGATCAAATTGAGCATCATCACTGTTATGAATGAGTTGGTGAATCAGAGAAGATTTAATGAAGCAAAGTGTTGGCCTGATTGCGGCAAAGTCGTCAAGATTAGTTGTTATGTTTGAGCACGTAGTATAAATGATGTCAATTTTTCTTGCCAAGATATGCAGCTTTGGTCCTACCTTAGGTAACTACTCTGGTATTGTGTTAATGTTTGTCTCTAACATGATTGTTTTCTATTGATGTGTTCTCACTCCTAAGGTACTGCTTAGGGTCTGCCTCTGTATAGGATTAGGACTTTGTGTCCCTTTCCTAAGGTAACCTCTTAGGGTCATTTGATAATTCTCTAGGGTAACTACCTAGGTTTGAGAAGTAATTCTGGGTAATCACCCAGTATTGAAGAGGATCTCTAGCGCAACCACCTAGGCTTAATGACATTATATGGGGTAACTACCTAGGCACAAAAATAATTTCTAAGATAACTAACTAGATTTAAAGATGTTTTCTAGGGTAACCACCTAGGTTTAAAGAAGTTTCTTATGATAACTACCTAAGCTTGAAAATGACCTCTAGGGCAACCATCTAGCCTCAAACAAAGTGTTTAGGGTAATCACATAAAATTAAAGAGTCAACCTATGCTTAAGAAGAGTTTTTAGGGTAACTACCTAGTTTTAAAAATGTGTTCTAGGATAACCACCTAATTTTGGAAATATATTCTAGGGTAACCGCCTAGTTTTAAGAAAGTTTCTTAGAATAACTACTTAAGCTTCAAAATGACCTCTAGGGTGACAACTTAGCTTTAAAGATAGTCTCCGGGGTTTCTAGAGTTAAGAGCTCCCGAGTCAAGTTAGAAACTCGCAATTGAGTCTCGCTACGCTCGTTCTCTGCGAGATCTTGAAGGCGTTTTGAAAGGAAAAAGCACTTTCTCCTCTTTATAATAATAAGGGTTGCTTCATAGCTCCAACCGGAATGTCGCCGCCGAACGAACATCAGTATGGGAATCAAATCTTGAACCAAACCTTTAGTTTGATAAGGGCATTACCTAGGTTTAAGAATGATAGGGTAACTACTTACATTTTGATGGTTTTCTAGAGCAACTATGGTAACTTTCTAGGCTTGAGAATGCTACCAGTGACTTGTATGTCACTCGAGGAGAAAATAATTGAAGAAAAGTGCTCGGAACGAGGCCTTACCAAAGTTTTCAAGACGGATGAGAATCCTAGCGATTGAGGTCGAATTACATACATAGATTCGTGGATGGAATTCCACCTTGGCCCGTGCTAAAGTTTTCAACGCGAAAGAGATTCTGAGTTACTTATCTGGCATTGTGAACAAAGTTACACTTTGCCCTTTTACCAATGTTTTCAAAATGGAAGAGATCCAGAGCGACTGAGGTTGAGTTACATACCTAATATTGTGAATAAAGTACCACCTTATCCTTTCATCAATGTTTAAAAAATTAAAATGATCCACAACTACTATGGTCGAGTTACATACATGGTACTATGTACGAAGTCCTACCCTATCTTGAGCCAAAGTTTTCAAAAGACGTATAGAATTATGAGCGACTAAGGTCTTATGCTGCTTATGAAGCCTTTCAAACTCAGAATGTGTTGAACGTGGAAAGTACGCCACCACATTCTGGCGCGACTGAGGTAAGGTTTCTGTAAGATTTTCACAACAAATATTTTCATAACCCAAAATGTGTTAAATATGGCTAGTACGCCACCACATTATTAGAGCGATTGAGTTTGTATGCTGCTTACGAAATGTTTCAAACCTAGAATGCGTTGAACGTAGAAAGTACACCACCACATTCTGACGCGACTGAGGTCAGGCTTTTGTAGGCCTTTCACAATGAGGTTTTCAAAAATCAAAATGTGAAGAATGTGGCTAATACGCAACTACATTACCAGAGCAACTGAGGTCGTATGACAAGACTTGAACGGCAGTGGAACTGCTAACATGTTGAATGGTGATAGAACCACTAGTCCTTGTGAGCATAACCCTAAAGATAACTGGGCATGCTTTTAGAGGTTTTGCAAAACTAAAATATGTAGAAATTGGCTGGTACACCACCATATTGTCGGAGCAACCGAGGTCGTATGACAGAACTTGAATGGCAATGGAACTGCTAACACGTTGAATGGTCGTAGAACCACTAGTCTGTAACTAGGACTTTGAATGGAAGTAAAACTGTTACGTATTTGAATGGTGGTAAAATCACTAGTTCTTGTCAGCGTAACCCTAAAGATACATAGGCATGCTTCTGGAGGTTTTTCAAAATTAGAATGCGCGGAACGTGGTTGGTATGCCACCACATTATCGGAGCGACTGAGGTATATGATAGAACTTGAATGACAGTGGAACTACTAACACATTGAATGGTGGTAGAACCGCTAGTCCATAACCAGGACTTTGAATGACAGTAGAATTGTTACGTATTTGAATAGTGATAGAACCACTAGTCCTTATCAGCATGACCCTAAATAGACCTGAGCATGATTGAAATTTATGCCTTGTGATCCTAAAAACACCTGGATACGACATAGTCTTGATTTCTTTGATGATTTTGTTTCTTGAAAGAAATCCTACAGATACCAAGATGCGATGAAGGATCCACCGGTGAGATTTATTAATGTTAAGGTATTCACCCTCAAGATACTTGGGCCTTTTGTTGAGTTTTCATTGATGTTTTAGGATTTGAATCATGACCCTAAAGATACTTGGGTGCGAAAAAGACATTTTCATTGATTTCATTGATGAGTTTATTTCCTATCCAGTGCATTATGCCTCATCAAAATGCTTTTTCTTTATCTTTGACATTTGCTCCTATGCATGCTTGGCGCTATATGATCAGTGTCAAAGAGGGGTATCTGTAGAAAAACCATTTTGAACGGGCATAATGCATCGGCGCACCGGTTAGCTCTGCCCTATGATGAACATATTTTTCGAAACAAGAATGGTTTCCCGACAAGATTGAATTGACACGAGAATCACTCAAATTTAAAATTCTTCCAAAATCTACCTCCGTTTCAGACGATTTTCGACCAACCTTTTTCAAACACCTTTTTATCATTCATCGAGCCTTGTTTTTAATCCAACCAACTTGTTTAAACTTCTAGTACCTGTTTCAAAGCTTGGTTAAATCCTTATTTCTTTCCAGGCACCCAAAACATCTCTAAAACACACAAAAAATTATTCATGGACCCCCCACATAGCCGAACCGGAACCATGGTCCAAGACCCTAGAGCCAAACTTGTCCTAGACTAGAGGGTTGACCCTCCCTTGTGCCCTCTTCCCCTATGGTAGAACTGGCTCTATGGGATTCCTGGCCCGAACGAACTTTTTTTTAACAAGTCACTTCCTAATTGGTCCAGCTGTGGCCCGAGTTTTCCCAACCTACTCCCACATCGAAAAACTAAGATTTTTATCTCCCATTTCACCACTATATAAAGGTACCTTGCCCTTCCCTTTCAATTAATTCAAAGAAAAATCTAAAAAAGTTTGATTCAAAGTTCAAACAAAACTAGAGAACGCCTTTGTGTTCTCGAAGGATCTAACGACCTATGAGCTGTAAGATCTGTGTTTTAAGAACATTGAATCCTCCAGTTCAATCTTTGAGTTCGAGTGTTGAGACGATTGAAGAAGAAATTGTTCGCTTTCATCTTCAAAAATCATAAACCTAAGGGCACGCCGTGCTGATTGGCGATCTACGATTCAAGGTTAGTTCTTCTTCTTTCTATTAATTAGCTTATTATTAGTTTATAATTATTAGTATATTCATAATGTAACTATATAGTTTTTAGCTTAGGATGGAGTCACTTATCGACTTCCGACCCGATAGTCGTCAGCATGCATGATTTACTGCTTTTAAAAATGGTTTTCAAGCCAATTAAGGCTTAAATAGAAAAATGATTTTTTAAAAAAATATTCCTTAGCCCTTTCCAAAATTATTTTGAGTTAATTTCTATGTGGTCCCATTTTGGAGAGTTGTGTACTACTAAGGACAAAATTTTATTTTGTATTCCATAAGGTCTTTTTTTAAAAATTCTCATTTTTATTTTTAGAAATATCAAAATTTTCATTTATAAGAAGACCAAAATTCTCATTTTCCATAAACAAAAATGAGAATTTTGGTCTTCTTATAAATGAGAATTT
>JAUTBS010400848.1:0-10191 GCA_032361285.1 Aequorea victoria | reverse complement strand
GCAGGAAAAATAGTCGACACCTCATGAAGAAGGGTCGACACCTGAAGCCTTCCCAAGAGCATGAATATGTTGAAATCCAGTTTTGCAAAGGAAGGGTCGACACCAAGTGAGTTTGTGCCGACACTCAGTGTCTTCAGTCAAAAGGGTCAATACCAATAAAGAAGGGTCGACACCTTGGAGCTTCCAGTGGGCATCAACATTTTGAGTTTCATAAAAATCAAAGGAAGGGTCAACACTAATGAAGAAAGGGTCAACACTTTGAACCTTCCCGTGAGCACTAACTTTCTGGAATCAAATTTTTGATGGAAGGGTCGACACCTCAGAAGTTTGAGTCGACACCAGCCTGCCCAGACATATTTATGTCGACACCTAGGGTATTTGTATCGACACCTGCACAAAAAGATAAAGTGTTGAAGCGTCCAACGATTAGTTTTTCAGAGCATGAAATGTCTCTAACGGCTAGTTTTTCCTCTCCAACTACTCTATTCTTGATCCCAGGTTTAAATACCCACATTGAAGATCAGAATATGATGGAAGTCATGTAAGAGAGAAGATAAATGATTAATACAAAAGAAATACTCTGAGATCCAAAATTACTGTGCTAAAGAGTTCATACTCTGTTTTTCTATTCAGAGTTCATTCTGAATATTTCATTTTCTTTTTTTCTTTATTTATTTGATTGTAAATCATTTGAGAGAGAGAATGATTATTGTAGTGAGGTACATCATTGTAAATCATCGCAAAAAGTGAGATCATCATCCTCACATCATCTCAACTACTGAAAGAGATTCTGGTTTCACTTCACCAACTCAAAAAGAATAGGCTTCGATTCGCCTTGAAGAATATTAGGCTACTCTTCGCCCTTATTGAAGAAGGTGGTTACTCTTCACCCGATAGAAAGAAGGAGGTTACGATTCACCCAAAGCAATTCGTGTAAAAGGTTTTGATTCACCCTCAAGAATCCGATAGTGAATTTTCAAGACATTTAGAGAGTGGACGTGGGTCGAGTTAACCGAACCACTATAAATTTGTGTTTGCATCTCTCTTCCCTTAAACTCCTTTATTTTATGCTCTTAATTGTTTTTGTTTCCGCCACATTAACTTGATAATTTTAAAAAAGCTAAAAGAGTTTAAAAATTTACCATAAACCCATTCACCCCCCCTTTGGGTTGATTCTAGCTTATTAGACTAGAACATCTAAGTGAACCTTAGAGCCTACAATTGGTATCAGAGCAGGCTCTGCTATTTTTTTTATTAGGCTTAACATTCTAGCAAAAAGATCATATGGCAAATCTTAACCAATGTTGCTTTTTGGCCGAAGGTCAATCTGCTTATAGACCTCCATTGTTTAATGGGTCTAATTACACATATTGGAAAACTAGGATGATCTTTTTATTCAATCACAAGACATGGCTACATGGAGAGTCATTGTCAATAGTCCCCTTATTCCTAGCACCATAATCGAGGAAAAATCCATCCCCATACCAGAAAATAAATATAATGATAATGATTGGCGAATGTTGCAAACAAACGCCAAAGCTATAAATTTTTTACATTGTGTCCTTAGTCCCGGTGAATTCAATCTAATTCAAAGATGTGATAATGCTAAACAAGTATGGGACATGTTGCAAGTTGCACGTGAAGGGACAAATCAAGTAAAAGATAAGAAAATAAGTTTACTTGTTAGGGATTATGAAATGTTTAAAATACATATTCATGAAAATATTTCTGATATGTTTTCGCGTTTTAACATTATTATTAGTAATTTAAAATCTCTTGAAAAATATTTTCCTAATGTTGATCTTATTAGAAAAATCTTGAGATCTCTTCCAAAGGAATGGAGACCAAAGGTCACGGCCATTGAAGAAGCCAAGGACCTCACCATTCCTGGCTTGGATGAGCTTTTAGGTTCCCTCTTAACCCATGAATACACCTTGAAGGATGAAGAAGGTGTAAAAGGAAGAATGACCCTTGTTTTCAAATCCTCCAAGGATGTGGAGCAAGAAAAAGAAACTGAAGATGAAGATGATGATGAAAGAGTTGCTCTCATTTCCAAAACGATTGCAAGAATCTTGAGGATGAAAAGGGAGCAAAAGAGAAAAATCAAAGAAAAATCAAGCAATGACTTCAATAAAGAAGAAGTCAAGTGCTACAACTATCAAAGGCTAGGCCACATCAATCCTAACTGTCCATTGCTCAAGAAAGAAAAGAAGAAGTATTCAAAACAAGCAATGAAGGCCACATGGGACAACATGGATTCAAGTGAAGAAAAAGAAGAATCCAGTGGCAGTGACAATGATGCCTCAGACCTTGCACTCATGGCAATCGGTAATGAGGTAAATTACTTTTCAAGTAATGATAATAATAGTGATATTGATGAATATATTCCCTCTAATGATGAGCTCCAAGACGTTCTAGATGATTATTTTAAAATGATTAAAGAACTAAAATTAAAAAATAAATTCTATAAAAATAAAATCATTTCTCTTAATTCAAAAATTAAATTTTTAGAAAATAAAAAATCTGTTTTAAAAGTCTCAACAGATCTTCAAGAGGAAAATACTTCCTTAAAAATAAAAGTTGATGACTTAACTAAAACTATAACTAGATTCGCTCAAAGTGAAAAAAATTTAAATTTAATGCTTTGTACAAAATGTACCTTAAACAAAGAAGAACTTGGTTTTAATCCTAATGATAGGAAAACAGTACTAAAAAGTACTCCCATTAAAGCAAAACTGCCAAAGCACATGAGCTACAGTTTTTGTGGCAAAAATGGCCACATTGCTAAATTTTGTTACTTTAGATTAAAAGGTAACAAACCTACCAAGAAGGTATGGGTTAAGAATGGTGATCCTCCACCCAACATTACTAAAATGCCAAAAACTATCATGAGATGGCAAACCAAGAGGAAAGCATATCAAAAAACACTTGCCAAATTATATAGATATGCCGGCTCCTATTTTAATCATATGCATTTCAATATGAAAAATATGATTTATGATACTAACCCCCATGGACCCGAAAAGAGATGGGTACCAAGATACTATGCTTATGATTATTTTGCAGAAAATGGCTACTAAGTATTGAGTATCAAGACACTAAACAGAGAGCACCTCAAATCCAAAAATGGTAAAACTGTGTTTGAACCATTTTATTTCTGCTTCTGTTTTTGACATGAAAGTGTTGACACCTCATAATAAGTGTCGACCCCTATGTGTGTTTTGTATCGACCCCTGTAGACCTAGTGTCGACACTTGGCTTGTTAGCTTCAGCCTTTCACACACCTTTCATCTTTGTGTCGACACTCATGCCCTTAGTATTAACCCATTATGTCTGCTTTTTACAGAACCTGTTTTTACCTGTTTCTGTCTATCTAATTGGTATCAGACATAATTTTTGTATTAGATTTTTAATCTCATCCCACACACAATCTTAATTGCATATCTTTGTATAATAAGGATGATGAAAATCTTTATTGATTAGAAAATGTTTTCAATCAAGTAAACATCAATTGGTATCAAGAAAATAACTTTGATCATGATTAATTTTAATTTAAAATCTATTCTTGATCTTTTGATTAAAACATATCAACTGTTTTATTTTCTTTAAACCTAAAGTGTATGACGGTCCTATGATTGAGTTTAATCTCAGTTGACCCGCTCTGCTTTAGTGATTTTATCAAATCATTGTTGATATGAGTGTTCAAAGATCTTGATCACAATAAATATAAACCAACAATAAATATCAATCTTTGTGGATCTTAATGATAAACCAAAGGGAAAATAAAGAAAAATGATTGACATATGCTTGGATCAATCACTTCTTTTTAAACATTTGGTATCATTGCCCATATTGATATATTGGTCTAACCTCTTAAATCCAAATATTTGAATAAATAATTGGTATAATAATAACAAATTGGTAAATCTTAATGATACACACAAAGGGGAAGGAATTCTATCTAAAAACAATTGATATCACCCTAACCTTTTGGGTATCAACAAAAACCAAGGATGTAGCCTCTCTATTGGATCTTCTTTCCTTTCGGCATAGCCTAGTGAAGAAGAGTCTACTCCGAACCGAAATATACAAACAATAATTGGTATTACATGTAACACCCCACTCCCCGAAGGATAATAAATCATATTCGGAGTGGTGCCACGTCATCACTTTTCTTATAACAACTTCAAAAAAGAAACATTCTTGTATGTTTACAACCATGTAATAAACTCCATCCAAGCAAGGTGCCATAACAGATACTCGTCCATGCACAGTTAATACATCAACACCATAAGATACACCGTCCCTCCTTAATATACAAACACAAAAGGAGATAATGTCTATACATTTCTATTACAACCCAAAAGCATAAATGCGACAAAGGGTCTTCATTTTTTATACCCAAGACTCACTGTGGCACTATGGACCGATCTCTAACACAACTTGTAGAAACTACAACCACAAAAGTTACAGGAGAGTAGGCTTAGCATCATAATAAGAGCATAAACCAATAGAGTATAAAACATGCAAGTATTATACTGAAAAGACATTATTTTTATTACATGGATCAATCATACATAAGGAACACATCTATGGTTCAATTCACCCATCAACATCTTGGTTCATCAAAACTTCATGCATTTTCACCACTTGCAACAATCATACCAATAGTTTGTAACGTACTTTTAATTTCTTTCTATACATACACGGCCCAATAGCCAAACCCATTTTATTGATACCTTTCAAGAATATTGGCCCTTCGGCCTATCATATAATTGTATGGAAAACACACCTCAATTCATGCACAATAAGTCCAACGGCTCCAACGATATAAAGATATAAAGATTATATTTGGCTCTATGGCCCAAAGGCTTTAAAGCTAACAACCGACCCACCGGGGTAGTTCCCTATAGGGCCACAACATGCCACTTTTGGGCTACGCTCCCGGCGGAGCCACACAACGTCTACGCTCACGTTTGAGCCACGTTCCCAACGAAACTACATCATCATCATGTCGCTCACGTTTGAGCTACATTCCCATCAGAACTACATCATCATCGTAACGCTCACATTTGAGCTACGCTCCCGTCGAAGCCACACGATCATCATAACAAGTAAATTCGACCATACAAGCAACACATGCTCTCATTCAATGTATGAAAGGAAATACATCATTTTGATCACCCAAGCAACACATGCTCTTATTCAATATATGAAAGGACAAGCAACTTATGCTCACATTCTTTGTACAATAGGACGACATCATTGGATATACAAATCATACATATTCACAACTTATCTTGCATTAGGATACACCTTTCAACTCCATGATAAAACATAAGGCTATGTATACTACAAGGCATGCACCTCAACATGTATAGAACATTAAGCCATGCATACTACAAAGCATGCACATTAACATGTATAGAACATTACATGCCATGCCAATTATTATGAACAAGCTAGCTACTCTCACCTTTGATGTTCAAGTCTCGTGCTAGGCCACCACTATCGTGAGGTGTCCTTCCTTCCTCCAAAAGTACTCCTCAAGGCCTAAAACATAAAGTAACCACATATAAGGATCTATTATAACCTCATACTATAAGTAACCAGGTGTTAGATAAGCTTATTAGAAGCATATTTCATCAAGGAACCTCAGGCCAAAAGAGTTTAGAAGTGCCCCAAAACTTTATTAAAATAGTATCATTTTTCTCCTCCAATGAGTCGACTCATGCCCCCAGTGAGTCGACTCACGGGGCTTGGGCCAACACCTAGGTGAGAAACAAGGCGAGGGGTTGATGCATGGGTCGACTACCTCGGCTCATGCGCGTGCATTGGGCACCCCTTGGGTCGACACACAAGCGACTTGTGTCGACTCACACTTGAGGTCCAGCCTTGGGTCGACACACGGGCACAATGGGTCGACCCATTTCCCAGCCTGTCAAAACTACCAAGGCTTGAAAAGTCTTGAGTCGACTCACTTTCCTCCATGGGTTAACTCACGAATGTCCACAAGAAAAATACACAGTACCCATGGCCACCATGAGTCGACACCCCCCTCCCCAGGGTCAACTCATTCACTAGTCTGTTACAACAACAGAGAGCCTCAAGGCTCGTGAGTCGACACCCACTCTCCATGGGTCGACTCACACACGAAAAAGCTGGGAGGCTCTATTTTTGGTCCAGCTCTGGTTAAGGCCTCGTTTGGGTACAAAAACTCATTCTTTGGGCCACCACTCACGACTAAAAACATCTCCCAACCTTCCTCCAACTTTCCCCTCAACATACACAACTTCCAACACACCCGAAAACCTCTTTTAAGGATTTTTATCAAGATTTATAAAAACAAAACTCTAGTTTTCTCCCAACAACAACATCCAAACTTGGACATCCATGGAGATCTGACACACTCACGACCTCGGGCTTAGAAATAGACCAAAGACCAAATGGTTTAGATCCCAAAACTTCGATTAAAGGAAATCATTTTCAAAATAAAATACGACGAGAGTTCAAGGATAGTTCTCTTTACCTCAAAGCTTCAAGAATAGCTTTAATGCTGGTTTCTTCCTTTCTTCTTCACTTTCCTTCGCCTCTTCCACAGATGGAGTGAATATCCTTCACTCCCCCAGCTCCCACACTCTTAAGCTTTCTCGAATACCGATGCTCTATCCCCTTCTCACAATCTCCCCTTCTTCTTTCTTCATTGCCGAAACTCCCTCTCTCTTTCTCTCTCTAGTTTCTTCTTCTTTCTTTTCTGCCTTGCTTCTTCACACGCACAAGACTAGAGAAAGGATAACGATGACCTCTGCCACCCATCACTTCTCAGCCCCCAACTCCCTGAACTTGTCAGGCCATCAAATCAACTCCCCAAAATTATACAAGGCCTCTCTTTCTTTGTGTTAATAACATATTTAAATTCTCATTTCCTCTAATTTATTCTTTTAACCCCTTTCTCATTTCTTGAAATCATGCATTTAGTCCCTCTTTACTTCTTTGTTTCATTAATCCTATCATCAATTGAACCATAACCCAAACAAGACCTCACCTTGGCCTTAAATCCGGATTAATTATATTTTATTAGTTAATTGTAAATTACGGGATGTTACAAAAACATGAAGTTTGGAAGAAGATCGATCGTGCGTCAAAATGGACGCCCGAAAGGGTTTTCATGCAAATATGGAAATAATTTATGAAAACTATTATAAACAATAGGGAATGACTCAAAATAATTAATATATTAGATTTGGGTCATAGGTATTTTGAAAAACATATTTTTTTTAAAATGTTCATGCACATGGCCCCTGGGCCCACATGGATCCAGCGTCATAGATCAGCGGCCCTCTTACGGCTGTATGAAAGAAAACACTATTATAACTATGAAAAATGGTAAATAAAAGGGTATGAGTACTTACCTTGACCCATAGATCGCTGATTAGTTTGGCACGCCCTCATGTATTTGATCTTTGGATTGAACTTGGGAATCTCGTTCTCGAACTCGTCGGCGCTTGTAGATGCTCAAAGATCGTATGGAAATCAAAAGAATAGAAGAAAAGAAACTCTAAAGAGGCTTACAAAATTAGATTCTCTATGAACTCCTCTCCTGGGTGGGATTTCGTGGCGTCACAGCGTTTTGCTTTGAGTTGGAATTAGAGACTCGATTGTACTTTTATTTTGATTCAACCTAGATTAAACTTGAGGTGAAACTCTATTTATAGGGATTCAGAACAACTAGATCTTGTTTGAAAACAAAATGATAAGATCATGTGACAAAGCCCGTTCAATCATAAAGAGTCCTGGGTCGAAAAGAATTCATTTCGTCCAGAACTCTGCCTAGAGAGACGGTCCGACCCTGCTGGATTTTCCCCAAGGCCGGTCTGGACATGGGGGCTTGGCCTCCCCTTAGGATTGGTCTGGCCTTCCTGGCTCGGTCCTCGAGGGTGGGTCCATCCAGAGGGGCTTTTTGGGGCCATTTTGGTCTTTTGAATGGGTTTGAACATTAGGAAAGCAGAGTAGGATCGTCCTACCTTCAAAATATAAAATGAATGATTAAAAACTCATGTTTTAAGTTTTAGTTTGATAAAAATCAAGATTTTATGGCGGTAAAAACGTCTTTTGAAGAGGTTTAGTTGAAGAATGATTGGAACGAAGTCTAGGGGCATCTTGGAAAGAAAACAAGGCTCGCCTGAATTTTTGAATCTTAAACTAAAGGGTTTAAAATATATATTTTGAGTTTGTTTGGATTGGAAACAAGATCCGAGGGATGGGTAGATGACTTCTGAAAAAAATGTGTCAAAAATCGTTAGAAACAGAGAAGAGTCTGGGCCGAAAAGCGAAGAAGACCCACCCTGAATTTTGAAACTTAAACTAAAGAGTTAAAATATATGTTTGAAGTTATTTTGGTTGAAAACAAGGTTCAATAGATTGAATGATGGTTTTCGAAAGCATTGCTTCAAAAATCATGAGAAACGGAGAAGGTTTAGATGAAAATTTTGTTTTGAGCGCCTCTCATGTCAGCTTGTTCTTGTTGGAAGTTATCCTCATTCTGAAAAACATTCTCATTATCAAGCAAGACTAACTGGAGGCCCGGTGCTTTATGCCCAGTCCAAATGAGGTGTCTACACTTATCTGTGTTGAAACCTATATAGCATGGAATTAAATCTTACTCATTTTTACTTTATTAAATTGAAATGAATGTCAAATTGAGACTAACAAAGACTCAAACAAAAGATAAAAAATGACACAAACTAACACCTAGGGAAGATTAACATATCCAGGTATAAGAAAGTGAGAAAAATGTGTCAAAACATCGAGTTGGGTCCCACAATGCCGGTCCAACCCTTGAGGCTTAAGCCAAGAGGTCCAGGCCAGCCTCCAAACCTGCATGGCCGGTCCAGCCTTGGCGGACAAGGCCGATTCGGCCATGATGGCTCCTAGGTGGTTTTCTTATTTCATTTAGGAGTTATCCTTCTTCAAGGATTCCTTAGTGCTCCGAACCTTTTCAGTTTTACTGTGATTTAGAGCCTATAAAAAGAACCCTATACCATCTTCAAACCTCATAGTTCCTCAAGTACTTTTCTCTCTCCTCCCCCTCAGCACGAGTCATCATCAAATTCCATTAGTTTTCATTGCAGTCTATTTTTGGAGGAATTTTTCATCATGTTTTCAAAATTTTGCAATAATGTATCTCTGTGGGCCCAAACTTTGGGAAATGAGATTGATGCTCTCCTTGCTCTGAGTTTACTCTCAATAATTAGCCTTTCTTAACAAATTGCTCAACTGGAGATGGTGCTTGCTTCGGTTGCCTTGTGGGACGTTGAGGTTAGGGTCTTCTACTTTGGTAGAAAAGAGATGTGCCCTACCATTGATGAATTCTAGTTTCTATATGGGATGGCATATGATGGTGTCCCAGTGGTGTCAGAGTTGCGTATTTTTGACTGAAAGCTTCTGTGGTCTCAAAGGGCATGAGGTTCGCTACATGATAGTTAAGGGCAAGTTGAGGGTGGAGCGCCTCTTGGACATGTTTTCTTTTGTAGATATGCATAATGATCACCAACTATGTTATATGGCAAATGCATTTGTTTTTTGCTTCATTACTGCCTTCCTATTGTATTCGTTATGAGGGTGGGTGAATGTCCAGATGCTTAGTGTGGTATATCCATTGTTCCATGGGTGTAATTTGATACCCATGGTATTAGCTGAAACTCTACTGGGCTTGGATGCTAGAAGACTGGAAGAGTAGAACTCATCAGTGGTAGCCCTTTGTTGCTTCAGTACTTTTCTCCATATTTAGGCTTTTATTTTCTTTATCACTCTCTTATTTCTCGCTTTTCCATATCAGATGTGGCTCCTTGATCATAAGAGACTTGTCATCTCCTAAGAAATTCCCAACTATCAGGCTGAAGATTTCTTTAGTCATACCATCTATATCCACTACAAGAAAATGCACTTTTAGCGACTAATTTTGGCGACCAAAATTGATTTTGGTCGCTGAATGCAAAACAATTGGCGACCAAATCTAATATTAGTCGCCAAAATTCTGGTCGTAGAATGAAAAAATAGGTGAATACCTTTTGGTGACTAAGGTTTAGTCGCAAAAAAAACCCATTAATTAGCGACTAAAATATTTTTGTCGCTACAACTCACTTTTGGCAACCAAATTTACTTTTTGCCACCAAACTTTTTGGCGCCAAT
>JAUTBS010400837.1:0-10191 GCA_032361285.1 Aequorea victoria | reverse complement strand
ATAAAGTGTAATAGTCGATCGTACCGAATGTATCACATCCAAGTCCATTACGAAGTTCTTAATCCAAACGGCCTCCTTGGCTGCCTTAGAGGCTACCACATATTCGGCCTCCATGGTGGATTCAGCAATACAAGATTACTTCACACTCCTCTAACTTATGACTCCACCTCCAAAGATAAATACATGTCCAGATGTGGACCTTCTTCAACCTTTATCAGTTTAGAAATCAAAATTCGTGTACCTTAAAGGTACTAGATTCTTAGACTTGTAAACTACATGTAATCTCGAGTTCTTTTAATGTACTTGAGAATGTTCTTCATCGCAGTTCAGTGCTCCTGTCTTGGGTTAGACTAATATCTACTAACCATGCCTATGGCAAAGTAGATATTCGATCTGGTGTAGAGCATAGCATACATGAGGCTTTCTATTGTCGAAGCATAAGAAATGTTCCTCATTTTCTCTATCTCCTCAGGTGTCTTCGGACACTGATCCCGAGATAAAGTGATTCCGTGCTTGAAAGAAAGAAATCATTTCTTAGAATTCTGCATGCTAAAGTGAGTTAACATCAAGTCGATAAATCTTGCCTGAGATAATGCCAACATTGTAAAAGCCGGTATATATTTTTTTTAAAATAAGATAATAAATTAATTAAAATAACTATCTAATTGAAAATGTAATTCAATGAATAAATAAATTATGAAAACTTATAAATAATAGAATAACTTTAAATGTGTTATTTATAATTGAGAAAGGAAAGGATGAAACAAAAAGGAGAATAAAATATATAGAAAATTGTTGGTTATGCATGTGCGCTACAGTTGGTGGCTGATATCAAGGAGATCCGATCCTATTGAGAGAACCAATGAGCATGTTTTCTGATTTTTAGCTAGCCATTCTTTTAAAAAGAGAGCCTGTCCATCACAGAAACCCATCTCTCTCGGTTTCTTTCTCTTTGTGCAATCCTCTCCTCCTCTCCCTCTCAGTTGTTTCCCCTCTGCCCTAAATCGCTGCCCAGCAGCCACCAAGGATCCCCACTGCCAAGCAACACCATTACCACCATCAAGCAACGCCATCACCTTCATTGTCATCATCACCTTGGTGATCACAGGTTCGTCATCTTCACACCCACTATTTCTAGTTTATACACAAATATATATATATATATATATATATTTATCACATAGTTAGAGAGTTGTTAATTCTCAATTAAAAGGTACAATCTTTAGTAGTCCGAACCCACGTAGATATATGAAATTATCCCACACATAAATTGAAAGTGAATGGAGATACACAGAGATTACATTGGTATATGTAATGACATATATAACAGTAATATAGATATATATATATATATATATATATAAATAGTGATATACATAACAGAAAAATCATGTATAAGAATAAATTGGAAATATATAAGTTTATAGGTATAAACCTCTTAGAAAGATGGTAAAATGTATAAGAATAATAAACCATGAAGAAAGAAGGAAAGAAAAGATCCTGGATCAGAGATTTTAGCCATGGAAATCACTAGTTCGAAGCTTTGGATTGACTCACATGTTAGATGAGTCGACTCATGTTTCGTAGAAGCTGGCCCTATTGCCAGTGAGTCAACTCACGTGGAGGGTGAGTCGACTCATGAGGCTATACCCTCGACTGTTTACCAGCCTGTTGCCTGGGGTCGACTCATGGGCCATTTGAGTCGACCCATGTTGCCCTTGGGTCGACTCACTCTCATCTTAAATCAACTCATAACCTATTTGGTTGACTGAAAAGGAGCCACCTCGACTCACTTGGCCTTTGGGTCGACTCACTACCTCTTTGGGTCAACTCATAATGCCCTCTGTCTTAGTTCTTGCCTTTGGGTCGACTCACTACCTCATTGGGTCAACTCACAGTACCTTTTTCATGCATTGGGATCGACACATGCCTTCTCTACATCGATCCATGGTGACCTGAGAGATTTGGTGTAATACCCCGTAATCATTTGGCCATATAAAATAGAATAATTAATGGGGTTAATTCAGTAATTTGAAGAAAAAGAAAGATAAAAATGTGCAATTAACAAATATAGAGGAAGTGAAGTGTGATTGTGAAGAAGGAGATTGGATCTCTTGACAAAATCTGAGTTTGGGGGATGGTTGGTGGAAATGTCAGGGGAAATGTCCCTTTAGGGCATAGGTGGAAGCTGCTGAATGGCTCCCCGTCCCTTGGTCTCTATCTATCCTCTGATACTTCTCTCTCTTAGAGAGTTTGAGTCGGTTGAGCTTGTACGAAAAGAAAGAGAATGACTGAGAGAGGAGGAGGGTAAGAGATTGGGAGGGAAGACATCTGTGAGAACTGAGGAGTTTTGAGAAGACAAGAAAGAAGAACTGAAATTCCTGGTTCGGAGACTTTGGATTGCTAAACCAGACTAGTTACCAGACTAGTGAGAATCTCAAAAGGTAAATATCTCATCCTTGCTTTAGAAGTTTCAAAACTCTTTTTCCTAAGTCTTTTACCTTAATCTGGTCATACATTTTTAGTTTCCTTTAATCCCCAAAATGTGGGTGAGGTTGTGGAGTTTTTAAAGGTGTGGTTTCGAAAATGTGGTTGAAAGTCCCCCTTTCGAGGAGTTTGAGGTCATGATTGTATAGTATATATGGAGGGAGAAAGTAGAGGAAGTGTATGGTAGGATGGAGTCTTGATTTCTGGTCCAAAAACTAAGTTTCTTTCCCCCAAACGGAGCCTTATACCAAAAAATACCCAAAATAGAGCATCAGGCATTTTCGGGATTTGGGTCGACCCAAACGTTGGGTGTGTCGACCCAAGGAGTGTTGGCTCTCTACTGTTCTATCGGGTGAGGGTCTGAGTCGACCCAAAGGTTGGAGGTGTCAACTCAAGCATTTTTAGCTCTCGATAGTTTTGGCAGGTGAGGATTTGAGTCGACCCAAGCCTCTGTTGTGTTGACCCAAGTTCAACCCTTTAGCATGAGCCGACCCCAAGAGTGTGGGTGTTGACTCAATGGTGGTTAGCTCTTTGTAGTTTGTGCAGGCGGGACTTTGAGTCGACACAGGTTGTGGGTGAGTTGACCCAAGCCCTGTTGCCGCGCGCATGAGTCGAGACAAGTCGATCTCTGCATCGACCCCAAACATCCCATGTAGCCTTCTGAGTTGACCCGAAGGAGTGTGAGTCGACTCAATTAAGGTTTGAGTCGACTCAAATGTATAAAAGCCTTTCTGTTTCAGCAGCTTTTTGGAATGTTTAGAGACCCTTTTGGCCTTAAATTTCTTCATAAAATATATCACTAATAAGAATATCTAACTCATGAAAACATAAAATTGGTAGAATTATATGAGGTTAAGGTAGATCCTTACGTATGATTGTTATGAATTATAGATTTTGAAGAGATTTTTGAGGGGGAAGGCCCGACGCCTTGTGATAGTGGAGGCCAAGCTTGAAGCTCTTAGTTGAAAGGTGAGAGTGGCTAGTCATTGTTATAATGAAATATGATAAGTGTGTTTTTATCAATGTTTTGTCAACTTATGTTGCTATGATCTCGTGTGTTATTAAAGATGGATGTTTTGTGAAATGATGTTGATCATCTACTACTCTTTTTTAAGCATATTTTATGAAAAGTGTGATGAGATCATATTGGTGTTATTTATAAAATATTTTGCTTGAACGTGCCAAATTAAGACGGATAACCATCCCGTGCCCATGTTGATAAGGGCATAGTAGCCAGAGTGGCATTGCCCATATGGGTGTGTGGCTTGCTCACGTGTGGCCTTTTAAGGCATTATCCCAGTTAAGAATTACTCGAGTTGCGGGTGGAGATGCACCTACCACTGGCGACATATTGAGTGGCCCTCCTACACGCCACTCTAAAATAGAAGTGTTGTAGTGAGGTTACGGTACCGTTGGAACTCTTGGTCGTGAGATTAGATGACTACTTGAACGTTGAAAAGCGTGTGTTAGGTGCGTGGTAATATAAATGTTGTGGAGTTATATCATGTTGTGGTGTTTGTCCCACTGTTGAAAATGTACTATATGTACGATGTTGTGAACCATGAGGAACCGTTTTATGGTATGTGTAAAGTTGTTTAAATCAAATGCTTAAATATCCTTATATCATGTCTTATTTTATTTTAATATTATGCCCACTCTCATGTTACCTTATTGGTTGCAGATTATAGTTCGGGATAAAAGTGGTCCACATATGTCGAAATGAGATTTTTGCTGAAGATGTTATCTTTAAGGATCATGTTCCATTGTTGGGTTGTAATATTTAAATAGTTGGTTACTTTATGGTTGTATGGATGGTTGGGATGGTGTATCCCCCATGTTGAACATGTTTTGTTTATACGTTTAATCTGTATGGAATGGAGTATTCCTTTGGTTGTATAACAAGATGAATGAATAGCTAATGTTAGAACATTAAGGTTTCTATGTGTATTAGATTAATCTTGGACGAGATAGCATTGTGCCACCCCACTCCAAGTAGGATGATTTACCCTCAGGGGAGTGGGTGCGACAACATTAGTGTTCAAAGGTCTAGGTACAAGCTCTCAAACATCATTCCTAATGAACTTCTCAAGTTCATCATGCATAGCATTCATCCAAGAGTCATCAGTTAAGGCATCTTTGATGTTCTTAGGTTCAACTAGGGAGACATAGCAGATATGACTTAGCTGATTCCTTATTTGTTTCCTTGTTATCATAGGTTCTGTCATATCACCGATATTTTGATCAATTGGATGATTGAGTTTCACCCGTGAAGAAGGTTCCAAGACAGAGGGTGGCTGAGATTTTGGAGAAGTCGGTTCTTGGGGTTGTGGTTCACTTTCACTTCACACATCATCGTTTGACTCATCTTTAATTGTGATGTCTGGTTCAGTGTTGACTTGATTTTTTGCATCCTGTTCAATAACCTGAGATTTTCCTACATCATCAACAACTGCATTAATAGATTCTATAATGGTAGAGGTGCAAAAATTATATACTTTAATGTCCTATTGTTAATAGAATAATTTAGAAATAGAACTTCATCACTTCGAGAGTCAAATTTACCAAGATGCTCATGATCTTTGAGAATGTAACATTTACTCCCAAAATTTTTGAAATATTTTAGGTTAGACTTCTTACCTTTCAATAATTCATATGGAGTCTGTTTTGTACCTGGTCTAAAGTAAACCTGATTTATCAAATAGCAGACAGTATTTACAGTCTCAGCCCAAAATTTAAGATGCAGCATGACTTTTGTCATTTCTTGGACTGCATGATTTTTGCGTTCAACAACTATATTCTGTTGTGGTATTTTTTGTATATAAAATTCGTGTTGAATTTCTTGTTTATCACAAAAATTTAAGTAATCTCCATTCTCGAATTCTCATCCATGATCAGATCTTATCCTCTTGATGCACTGTATCTAATTTTCATGTTCATTTTTTATTTTGAAAACAAAAAGAGTGATGGATTTTTCTCTTAAAACATTAACTCGCGAGTAAATTCATCAACAATAATAAATATATATTTCTTATCTCCCAAATTTTTTATTCTAGTAGGACCCATCAAGTGCATATCCAATAGCTCAAAGAGTTTTTGGGTAGTAACATACTTTATCTGTTTATGTGAAGTTTTGATTTATTTTTCTACCTGGCAATGACCACACACATGTTAGAAATATTAATTAATTTAATAGAAAATTAGATTCTGTTTTGGTTAAAAAAAATAGCCAGAACTGAAACAAAAAAACAAATAGAAGAGGGAAACGGAGAGGAAGAAGAAAAATGGAAAAAATTAGAAAATTAAATACCAATATTACAAAAACAGATCAAGACGGGTGATGATCACTCTATCCTTAAAGCAGATTCGGCACTCGCTCTCGGTGCTTACGGATTTAGACGTCTGCCTCCCAGGAATACTTGATCTCTCGCACAGCGGAAGCAATACTACAATCTGCTGTGCTCGGCAAACTAGAGCAGTGCTTGTTCTCTCTCTTGATAAAAGAAAAATGCTCCGAAAATATAAATGAAATGAATTGGGAGATGGAAGTCTTTATATAGGTATTGAGATACCTGTTCAAACAGTTTCGAACTGGCACAAAATCGATTCAGTTAGAACTGGTGCCTGTAGCAAAAACCCGAACAGTCATGAACCGGTTCGGTTTGGTAACTACCCAGCTGAACAGTCATGAACCGGTTCAGTAAAAAATTGTCCAGCTCAACTATAAAATATAATTTAAAATAAATTTTGTCCAAAAAATAAGACCTAACTTGAGGACCTGTCCGTCCGAAACGCAGACCCGAGCCCGTGCCCAACTTGGCCCGACTCGGCCGGTCGGCGGCATGCGTGTGTGTTTGGGTTCAGCTCTAACCCAAACTCACACTTGAATAGGTCTTCCCCCTTACACAAAATTAAGTAACCCCAAAGGAACCCAACCCTTAACTCAAAATTGGTTTATATATACCCACAAAAATTTTCTTGAATTTCCAATGTTGGATAAGTGTGTTACCATTATTTTTTGCCCTTTCAATTTCATGACATTGAAAGTCATTTTCTCATTCAACACTCAATAATTTTAATCAAGTAAATACATTATCTTAATGTACTCATGGTGGTGAATACAACCTCGCATCGACCCTCTTAACTAGTATGTGAATTTTACTTAAAAAATGGTTTTAAATGGTAATTTGACTCAAAAAAATTTCCGAGATCGAATATTTTTAATCCCATTTTTTCTAGACTGGATATCTTTTAGCTAATTTTCTACGCAGTAGAATTTCTGTTGGTTCTATTAATACGTGGCTACATGTATTCACAAGCTAACATCTGTCCTTTTCTTCCATGTATATATACACCCAAGTAGGGGTGTTCATGGACCGGTTCGGTCCGGTTCTAAGCAAAACCAAGAACCAGACCGATAGGTACAGTTCTAGAATTTTCCGAACCGAACCGAACCGATCACCTTACGAAACCGAACCGAACCAAACAGTTTGAGAACGGTCCGATTCCGAATTGAAACCGCAGTTTAATATATACCCTGCAAAATATCATAACCAATTGTTGTCATCAATTCCACAGAACAAAACTATTTCAGTCATGGTTACAGTGAAACAATAGGAGACTTGCCAATCTTCTCTTCTTGATTCATTGCAACTTTGGAATAAGCAACAAAAGATATAGTATTAGTGAACGTGCCAAGGGGGCACAACCCATGTAAAACCAAGAAAAGAAAAGTATGTAATTGAACATTCTGGTCTTTTAAGCTCCTTTTTCCTTCCTAGAATGTTTTATAGTTGTATATTTCTTCATCTTCTTCTTCAATCCTTGGTCTACAACAAACCTTCAATTCCATCAATCTTAACGTACCACCACCTGGCCTAACGTTTTCACCTTTCTCAGAAATCACAGTGAAAAAAACCATGAAGCTTAAATCGAGAAATTGCAAGTCATCTTCAACTGTTCATCCAACTTAAGCCATTTAAATACAAGTTCTATAGATATATAATGAATGTGTGTATACAAAACCATGAAGCGTACTTCTAGTTACAGGGACATAAAAACACCACCTCACAACCCATATAAAGTGATGCTAAATCTATAATACTAGGAACACATGAATGGTTACAGAACTTGGACGTTACCACAGTTATGAAACTTCTGGGCTCTTATTCCAATAATTCACATATTGAAGTTAAAGCCACATGCACTAGGGACCATCCCAAACACAACCAGTATACTCTATACAGCAGCAACACAACATCATTTGATTCATTTCCCAGGTAAAGAAACAACATTCAACAAGGAAAGCATGCAACAGCCATGAACCTAAAGACTGCAGTAACTGTGAAGCAAACAAGCAAACATGAGCCAACAGCCAACAAGCATGCAACAACCAGCCACAATAATACAGAAGCATCTACACTCTGTAGTAACTAAAGTTAACAATAATACAGAAGCATCTACGAAAATTCAGAGCAAACATTGTGCAGTTAACAAACAAGAAGCAAACTTTCTGCAGTAACTGCAGTTAAGAAACTGAAGCCTCAAGAGTAACAAGCAAATGCTCCAACACTCCAGCAGCAAGCAATGGCAAGGCAGGCAGGCAAGCAAGCATCACTGCAGCAGACAGCAATCTTGTTCTACAGCAGCAACGACAAACAGCAAAGGCAAACAGCAATCATCAAACAACCAAATAGTCTAGAGCTGAAAAGTGAAAATAAAAAAAATTAAATTAAGAAGATGAATAACATAATAAGAATAATGAAATAACAAACTAAATATTACCTCTTCATAAATCTTCAATTTCTGCCATATTTTCTTCCACTTCAAGTGAGAGTGGTGACGCACGAAGCCAATCTTGTGCACAAATCAAACCTTCTACAAGCTTGGGAGTGAGAGAACTACGAAATCGATCTAGGACACGACCTCCTGTACTAAATGCGGACTCAGAGGCAACAGTCGATACAGGAATGGCTAATATATCCCGTGCAACTTGAGAAAGAACTTTATATCTTGAAGAATTTATTCTCCACCAACTCAAAATTTCAAAGTTTGAAACTTCTTTTTCACAAGATTCTTCTAAATATCTATCTACTTCAGACTTGCCTCCATCATTTTCTTCTTCTTCCAAGTGTTTTTGAAACTTTGATTTGAGAGACACTACTTGCTCACTTCCTCCAATGCTGCGTTGGTCAACTTCCACCTCATTAAAATTTTGATTTGAAGCCATAGTACATGATTCAAAGTTCACATACTCTCCATAAACACGATTCAAGGTGTCTCTTACCTTTTGAGTGAGTTCATCCACCATAGAAGGTTGATAAATTTCAGAATAACAAAACCTCACATATTTAATTTTACAACGGGGATCTAACACAATAGCAAGCAACAACAACATATTCATGTCTTCAAGTTTCCCCCAATACTTTTCAAACTTGATCTTCATTTTACTAGCCATAGCACTTAAACAAGCATCTGAACCCGTGGACCATTCCAACAAGAAACTCTCAATACCACAAACTTCTGTAAAGAACATATTCGAAGTGACATACAATGAACCGGATAAACAAACAGTGGCATCATAAAATTTCTTCAAAAATTTAGTAAAAATTCGAGCATCATCCCAATCTTTAGTAGTAGGAGGTATATCAGTAAGTTCCAAGAGAAAATGCGGATCTTCTTCTTCTAATCTCTCAAATGCCTTTTTAAACTTTAAAGCAACATCTAACATGAGATAAGTGGAGTTCCACCTAATTTGAACATCTAGACATAATGAAATTTTTAACATAATCCTCTCATTCTCAACACATGCCTTGAATCGTTGTTCTCTTTGTGGAGAACTTCTAACATACTTCACTGCATCATGAATCCTTACAACTGAATCTTTCATTTCACTTAATCCATCTTTTACTATTAAATTTATAATATGAGCACAACACATCATATGAAAGAATTCTCCACCCAAAATAAAAGTGTCACTTTTCTTTGATAACTTTCTTTTCAAATATATAATAGAGACATCATTTGCACTAGCACTATCAACAGTAAGTGTACACAATTTTTTTATGCCCTATTCAACAAAATATGTCTCCAATGCTCGACCAATTACCTCACCTTTATGACTAGTAATAACACAAAAATTAAGAATTCTTTTATGGAATTTCCAGTCAGTATCAATAAAATGTGCCGCGAGGCACATGTAGGAAACATTCTGCAATGACGTCCACGAATCTGTTCTGAGGCAAAGTCTTTGATTTGATTTTGTCAACAAGTTTTTCAATTTTCTCTTCTCGTTGTTATACAATGCGAAACAATCTCTTGACACTGTAAATCGTGAATATTTTTTGAAGTTAAGTTGCATCGTACTGCAAAAATTCTGAAAACCTTCACGCTCCATAAATTTAAAAGATAACTCGTCCGTGAAAATCATTTTAACAAGTGCATCTCTACATGCAGCTTGGTCGAATTTTCAAAGACCAAGACTATTTGTAAAATTTTTACCTTCAGTAACCGACTTAAATGATAAAGTCTTTTGTTTTTTTCTTTCTTGATTGTAGCGATTTTTGAGACAAATTGTAAGATATTTTCTCAAAGTGCTAGTCCCGTTTGCACTAATCCATGAATAAGTGTTCTGACAGTAATTACATTTGGCACATTCACATTTCTTACTTTTTTCTTTAAAAATCTTAGAAAAATAAATCCAAACTT
>JAUTBS010400826.1:0-10193 GCA_032361285.1 Aequorea victoria | reverse complement strand
ATCATCTAAGTGCAATAGGAAGAAATTAAAAAGAGACCATTAAGTCATATAGTTGCCTTTCAACCTATTCACCCCCCCTCCTGGTTGCACCTACGGACCAATAGATATGGCCCATGAACACTACACTGTCCAACCAAAATTCACACTTACTGAACTTGGTATACAGTTTGTGCTCTCTAAGGACCTGCAAGGCAATTTTCAAGTGCTCTTCATGTTCCTCCGCACTCCGAGAATATATAAGGATGTCGTCTATAAATACAATCACAAACTGATCCAAATATTTCCTGAACACACGGTTCATCAAGTCCATAAACGCGACTGGAGCGTTCGTCAACCCAAATGGCATTACCTCAAACTCGTAATGTCCATAACGGGTTCGAAAGGCAGTCTTCGGTACGTCCGACCCTCGTACCTTAAGCTGATGATAACCCGACCTCAAGTCAATCTTCGAGAACACGCTGGCTCCCCGCAACTGATCAAATAGGTCATCTATCCTAGGCAAAGGATATTTATTCTTCACTGTAACCCTGTTCAACTACCGGTAGTTGATACACATCCTTAGAGCTCCGTCCTTCTTTTTCACAAACAGAATAGGTGCTCCCCACGGGGAGACACTGGGTCGTATAAAACCCTTATTCATCAACTCTTGTAGTTGTTCCTTCAGTTCTCGCAGCTCTGTGGGAGACATCCTATAAGGCGCGATAGATATGGGCGGCATGCCCGGATACAGCTCAATAGTAAACTCGATCTCTCGGTCCATAGGTAGACCTGGTAAATCACCTGTGAACACATCCAGAAAGTCACCAATGACAGGCATCCTCAAAAACTCCTCTCCCGTAGACTCGGTGTCCACTACACGTGCCAAATATCCATAACAACCCTTTTTCAATATCTTGGTTGCCTTGAGAGTTGACACAAGGCAAATGAATATCTTTACTCTATCTCCCAGAAAGATAAACTCTTATTCACTCGGGATCTGGAAAATGACCCGCTTTCCAAAATAGTCTAAGGAAGCATGATAGGTGGATAACCAATCCATCTCGAGTATGAAATCAAACTCTAGCATGCGTAACGACATCGCTCTATCTCTATTTTTTGTCCTCCCACAACTAGCGGACACCCTCTAAAGATGGTTTCAATAGCCATTTCCTTACCAAGAGGTGTTGCTATGGTGATTGTGGGGTCTAGACGTTCTGGTATGACACCCTCTACCCGCGACATGAAGGTAGGTGCTACAAATGAATGAGTGGACCCCGGATCAACAACAACATAAGCATCCATACTGAAAGTAATAACGGTACCTGCCATAACATCTGGGGTTGCCCGCGCATCCTATCTAGTGATAGCAAATACCCGACCGGGAGCAACTGATCCTTCTGTAATGCGTTTACCTTTATTCTGTGTTGATGCCGCCGGCCCATATCCCCCGGTCCTCCTGCTGCCCATGGAAGAAGCAACATGCTGTCATGCTGCCTATACTGAGTAGATATGTGCCCCGGTTGGTTACACTGGTAGCAAACTATCTCCTTCTTCCTGCTGGGGCAATTCTTAATGAAGTGGTCTGTAGCCCCACACTAATGGCATGTGGGAAGATTCCCCTTCTCACTCCTATCAAAACCTCCTCCACTTGGCTGGTTCCCCTTGAACCCTGCACTCTTTACATTCAGTTGATGGATTTGGCTTTTGAAAGTTGGTGGTTTGCTTTCATTGCTCTTGGAATCATTCTTCCATGCTTTCCCTGACGATGCAATTCCAAACTTCTATTTCTCGTAATCCTCCCTCCTTTTTGTTCCTTCCTTCAAGTCTTTCTCAAACATTCTGGCATTATTTACCAAGTTCACATAGCTACCAATTTCTAGGCTTGTCAGCCTAGTTCTGATAGTAAAATCCATCACTCTCTAGAATCTCCTACATCTAGTCTCCTCGTCCTGCACAAGGAGAGGTCCATATTGGGACAGCTCCATGAACTTCATCTCGTACTTTGTCACGCTCAAGCTCTTCTGGGTCAGCTCGATAAACTCTTGCTTCTTTTCATACTTATAGGCGGTAGGTTTGTATTACTCCTCAAAGGCCCTAGAAAAACGAGCTCAAGAGATCACCTGAGGTGTAGGGGGCTCCATACCTGGGCAAGGCAACTTCAGTAGTCTCCCACCAATTGCTTGCCTCTCCTCTAAACATGAGGGTAACGAGGTCGACTCGCTCGTCATTTGTCACCCCTAGCCGACCCAGAATACAGACTGCATCCTTCAACCAGCCCTCTGCTTCAGCTGGGTCAGCAGTCCTGCTAAATTCCTTCGCTCCCATGTCCCTGAACTATTTTGCCCGAGACTTGTCGCCCCTTCCCATTTGCATACCCAGCAAAAGGGTGTTCATCTCTGTCCGGCGGGCAATGACCTCTAGGATTTGGAGCGTCTGCTGCGCTTGATTATCGGGTTGTTCCTTTCGTGGGGGTATCCCTTGATCTTTCCAGCTATGCTGCCCATGGGCAACCAACTCTCCATTAGAACTTTCCATTCTTTACATAATAACACGAGAATAGTTATAACTTTAGAACCAATCTATGATCATAATCAAGTCATATTTCTACACAGTAGTTAGAGATTACCGAAACGTTTCAATGTAAACTTTAAGATCTACACATATAACTTAAATCTAACTACCCACTTATGACTCATAGGGTAATTTTCCCCAATCTGATGCCTCACTATGAGTTCTAATAGGAACCGGCACCTGCAGAACGCGTTTCCAATCAGACTTTAAAGCCAGTCAAATAGACGTCCAAAGACAAGAGTACGACACCCCTAAGTCCTACTACCCACAACCTATGTCCACATAGTGCCAACTCAACATTGTCTACAGAATCTATCACCTTAAGCTTTGATACCAAAATTATAACACCCCTCTCCCATTGGGGTAAATAATCCCACGTAGAAGGGGTGGTACGGTTCACCTAAACTGAAACAAGCATAATATAACTAGGGATGCACTCTGTATTTGTCCCGAATAAAATCCATCATACATCCATACCAAAATATCATGCATAACATCCACTAAGGAATACTCCATTTCAAAAACTACATACTGAAGGATAAGCTAACTATGGGATATACAATCCCAAACAAGTGTAAAAAGATAGTAACATCTGTTTTCTAAGTTATTACAATTCGACATATCCATATCCGTAAATATCATAAAATCAAAGGCATAGCCTCTCTAATGGATCTTCTTTCCTTTTGGCATAGCACTAGTGGAAAAAGAGTCTACCCAAATTGAAATTTGTAACCACAAGGTTATAGGAGAGTTGACTTAGCATAAAATAAAATAAGATATAAAGAAAAATACCACATGTCATAAAATATTTTATAGTAAAAGCAACATCTACATGTTATACCCTACAAACATACATAAGTATAACACCACACTCAACTCACGCGTATAATGCCCAAGTAGTCGTTTAACCTCATGATCGAGAGTTTCGACGGTACCGTTATCCCAATACAACGCTTCTATTATTATAGTGGTGTGTAAGAAGGCCACTCATACATAACACTAGTAGTCAGTGTATCCACTCACAGACGGGGCCTTGCCCACCATTGGACCTCTACCCTCTTAGGGACAATGCCTTTAAGGCTATCACAAAACCACCCACACACGGGGTAAAGCCTTTAAGGCTATTAGGCACCCACAAACGGGATCCTCCGGGATGGTTACCCGCTATAACTTAGTATATACAAACAACACATGTAACTCAAGATATATTTGGATCTCAACATTCATATAACACATGCTCACATGTGATAAAAGAGAAGTAAGCTTCATTTAAACACCAAAACATGTTTTTAGGAAAATACTCATGAGATCATCACACAACACATGTTATACAAAACATTTATAGAATCCAAGGTCTCTACATTTCATTTTATACAACTAGCCACTCTCACCTTTTGCTTGAATGCGTTATGGTTTGCCTCCTTGATTACTAGGGAACTCCACGATGTCCACGGCTAACCCTACGAGACCTAAGTTATACAATAAATCAAGTATAAGAAAGAGTAATTCCAGATGTTCCCTACACTTACATCATGACCCTATGGTCATTCAAGGTCCTTCGCTCTCATTGGGACATGTTCTACCCTCAACTGAGAGGTTTCTCCATCCTATAATGTTTGGTGAATTCAAATAAATGGGCTAAACCCCTTCAATAATTCTTGGAATAAATTCAGATGATAGGTATGGTCATTAGGTACATCTTTCATGAAGGAAACTAAAATCAAACAAGGCCACAAGGGCTTGGAAACCCAATAAGAAGTTATTATGCTTCCCTTCTCTAAGACGACTCAGAGATGGGTTGGGTCGACTCATGGCACCCTCACAGAAGGTTTTGCTTGAGGTGTGGGCTGTTACACATTGACTCATGTGCATGGGACAAGGTCTTAGGTCTACTCATCTACGATTTGGGTCGACACACGCAGATGGTCTGGCCTTAGGTCGACACCCCACCCCTATGGGTCGACCCAATCCACCGCTTGTCAAACAATAGAGGCTGAAACTTATATGGGTCGACTCATGGGCTTCGTGGTTCGACTCAACTCAGTGCCTGCACAAACTACAGAGAGCTATCATTCGATGAGTCGACACACAGGGTGGATGGGTCGACCCAAACTTCGAAAATCACAGTTGTTCTATTTTTTCCTATTTCTGGTTTAAGGCTCATTTTGCGGAGAGAAAACTTAGTTTTTATACTTCAATCCAAGCCTAAAAATACCTACAACTTCTCTCCTCCATACTCCTCTCATCCAACACCCCAAAACCTTTCACAAAGGCCTTTCTAATCCGATTCATAAAGGGGAAAATTAGTATTTTTCCTCCATTAGAGTACCCCGCCATGGGTAAACCTTGACCAATGCATGGCCTAGAGCTAGGGGAGGACTGAGTCAAAAATTTAGGTTCCATACTTCGTTCATGGGTTGTATTTCATGATGTGACTCGAATGAGAGATTAAAAATATGACTATTACCTCAACAACCTCCAGAGATACTCCAATGGGGGTCACGCCTTTCTTCTTCTCTTCTTCCTTTCAGTTCTTTTGTGAATGGTGTAACCACACCTCACCACTCCAGCTCCAGGTCTTCAAAGTTCTTAGAATGAACTTCACTCACTCGTTCTCACTGTTCTTCACACAAAAGATGGAAGAACTCTCATATTTCTTTAGGGAGAAGAAGATGGATTTCGGTTGTTCTAGAGAGAGAGAGAAAAGCAGATCCCTAATTTGGGGAAATCTCTCTCTGACACAGCAAAAGGTAAGGAACACAAAAGGGTGGGACAAAGGGGCTGGCAGCCCCCAAGACCCTGACACCTGCTTCTTATCTCTCTCCTAAAAAGATTTTCACTCATCTTAACTATCCCACACTCCACCCACTTAGGGAATTTTTACAATTCAACTCTCACTACCCAAATTAGAATAAATTGGGCTAAGATTTAATTATTAATTACAATTCCAATCTTAATAATTATTAATCTTTTTAAAAACAATTCATTTAGAAAAAATACGGAATGTTACACTTGTAATACAAACATAGGTGCTATAAAAGAATGCATCAATCCGGGATCAATAAGAACATGAGCCTGCTTATCAAAAGAAAAAAATGATACCTGTCATAACATCTGGTGTAGCCCGTGCATCCTGTTGTGTAATAGCAAACACACGTCCAGGTGTAATAGATATCTCTGCCGCAACTCCCTTCCCCTTATTCAGTGTCAGCTCTACCGATCCACTACCCACGGTCTTCCTACTTCTGATGGAGGATGCGGCCGGCATCCCTTGTTGTCCACAATTGTTAGCCACATATCCGGGCTAATTGCAACGGTAGCATACGACCTCTCTTCTTGGACAATCTTTGATAAAATGGTCAGACGCTCCACATCTAAAACATGTAGGGGTCTTTCCCCTCCCGTTCTTGCTAAAACTCTCACTATTGGGCGATCCCCTTTGAACCCTGTATTCTTTACCGCGGACTGAAAACTTTGGTTTTGGAAGGCTGGTGGTTTGCTCGTAGCATTTCTAAAATTATTCTTCCCTGATTTATCTGCCAATGTACCACCAAATTTACGCTTCTTGAAATCCTCTCGCCTTCCCTCTCCTTCCTTCACATCTTTCTCTATCATGCGAGCTTTGTTCACCAAACTAGCATAATTATCAATTTCCAACACTATCAATCTGGTTCGGATCGCATAGTCCAAACCTCTTGCATCTTGCCTCTTCATCTTGTACTAGAAGTGGTGCATACTGCGACAATTCCGTAAATTTTATCTCATAGTCTACCACGCTCATATTCTTCTGAACTAATTCGATGAACTCTTGCTCCTTCTCGTACTTATAAATCATTGGCTTGTATTGTTCCTCAAATGCCTTCACAAAACGAGTCCAAAAAATCTCTTGTGGCACCGGGGGTTCCACTCCAAGAATAGGCATTTTCAACAACCTCTCAGTTGCTTCCCACTAGTTGTAGGCTTCTCCCCATAACATAAAAATGACAAGGTCAACACGCTCATCTTTCGTCACCCCAATACGGTCAAGAATATGCACTGCATCCTTGAGCCAATGTTTCGCTTCAGCCGGATCTAGAGTTTCGTAAAATTCCTTACCCCTAGGTCCTTAAATTGTTTGGCTCGAGACTTATCACCCCTTCCCATTTGCATACTACGCAATCAGGTGTTCGTCTCTGTCAAACGGGTAATAGCTTTCAAAATCTTTAGTGTCTTGTCTGCTTGATCATTTGGTTGCCCGGCTTGCAGGGGCATTCCATGTCCTTCCCCACCTTGTTGCTCAGGGGCAAACGATACTTCATCAGAATCCTCCATCACTACATCACCAAAGGGAATAGATACAACTTCAATACTCAATCTCAAATAACCACCCATATTTACTCATAAAAAGGATTTATGTATAAATACCATTTCAACTTCCACCTCTAGACTTACCATTAACGCCTAATGTTACCAATCCACTATAACTCACAGGGTAGTTTTTCCCAATCTGATAACTTACTACGACTTCTGATAGGAATCTGCGCCTGCAGAATGCGTTTTCAATCAGATTTTGAAGCCAGTTAAACAGACATTCGAAGACAAGGGTACGACATTCCTAAGTCCTACTAGCACAACTCAACTTAACTACCCACAACCTATGTCCACATAATGCCAATCTCGCTTAGGTCTACAGAACCTATAAACTTAGAGATCTGATACCAAATTGTCACACCCGCTCCCCTGAGGGTAAATCTTCAACTCGGAGTGGTGACACGTGGCTATTACACCACAAAGCTAAAACAATCACATTTGATCTTTAAGTTAACCATACAACTTAAGCATAAAAGCATTTCTCCATGGGGGTTCTCAATCCCTTGTAAACCAATAATTAAATCAAAACATGAAATCCATCTCTCTTTAAATATATACAACCACCAAAACACCACAGCCACAAGGCATCGTTTACATCATACAATCCAAAAGATAAAATCCTTTGATAACAAAAAGTCTTTCATCTCCTAATCACCTCGGGCATATGTGGACCAATGTCTACCTTGCTATGATCTGCAACCAAAAAGGTGATAGAATAGTAGGCTTAGTATTAAAATAAAACAGACATTAAATAATTACACCAAAATCAGTTGATAAAACATCTTTACACACACCATAAGGCATTTTTCATGATATGCACAACATAACAAAAGGTACATTCCTCATCAATTGGATCAACACCAAAGCTATGATATGCTTCAAAAGCATTTAAAACACCACACACTCAACACACGCTCTCCAAAGGCCAAGTAGTCGTTTAACCTCACGATCGGGAGTTCTGACGGTACCGTAACCTCATTACAACGCATCTAAATTGTAGAATGACGAGTAAGAGGACCACTTATAAAATCACCAGTGGTAGGTGCATCTCTGCCCACACATTGGGCTCCCCCAATGGGGTAATGCCTTAAAAGGCCAAAATTGCGAACAAGCTGCCTCCACCCTTTATGGGCAATCCCACTACAGCTACTACGCCCTTATCACCTTTGGGCACAGGATGGTTACCCGTCTTAACTTGGCACACATACAAGCAAACCCCATGCAATAAAACCATTATGATCACAAAGAATTATTACAACACATGCTCATAACAAAGAAAAGAAGATTAAATTATCAACATCATTCATGCACTCATCATCTTTATAAACAACATGGGATCTTTTCAAAACAATTCACCATAACATTTAAGGGAACACATTAATCATATTTCATTTTAACAGAAACTAGCCACTCTCCCCTTTAGAATCAGAACTTCAAGCTTGGCCACCACTCTAGCGAGGTGGCGGTCCTTCTTCTTCAAACACCCTTTCAAACCCTATAAAGCATACCAATCATATGTAAGTATCTACCTTAATCTCATATAATTCTACCCTTTATGTTTTCAGGAGTTAGATATGCTTATTAGTGATATATTTTGTGAAGAAACTTAGGGCCAAAAGGGTCTCTAAACATCCCAAAACACTGCTGGAACAAAATAATTTTATGCATCTGAGTCGACTCATACCTTCATTGAGTTGACTCGCAAGGCTCTGGGTCGACTCGCTGCTCATTCGGGTCAACTCAGAAGGCTTCATGGGACGTCTGGGGTTGACGCAGGGTCATCTTGTCTTGACTCATGCGCGCGGTAACAAGACTTGGGTCGACTCCCTCGCGACTTGGGTCGACTCAAAGCCCCACCTGCAAAACTATAGAGAGTTAACCATCATTGAGTCGACACCCACACTCCTAGGGTTGACTCACACCAAAGGTTTGAACTTGGGTCGACATAACCGAGGCTTGGGTTGACTCAGACCCTCGCCTGTCAAAATTGCAGAGAGCTAAAAATGCTTGAGTCGACACCTCCAACTTTTGGGTCGACTCACATGGATGGTCCAATCTTGGGTCGACACATATAGAGGTTTGGGTCGACTCAGACTCTCACTTGATAGAACAACAGAGAGCCATCAATCTTTGAGTCGACACCCCCAATCTTTGGGTCGACCCAAAACTCGAAAATCCCTGATGCTCTGTTTTGGGTATATTCTGGTATGACGCTCTGTTTGGGGGAAAGAAACTTAGTTTTTAAGCTATCTTCCAAAACTCCTTTCTCACCATAAACTCCTTCAACCTCTTCCCTCCATATAAGCAACATG
Source organism: Aequorea victoria (assembly GCA_032361285.1). NCBI lineage: Eukaryota > Metazoa > Cnidaria > Hydrozoa > Leptothecata > Aequoreidae > Aequorea > Aequorea victoria. The sequence continues at coordinate 981 of JAUTBS010400826.1, read as the reverse complement.
CATGACCCCAAACTTCTTGAAAGAAGAACTTATATCAAAATCCTGTAACTGAACTTCTAATATCCCCATATACTCACTCACTCTTGGGGTTAAAATAGCCAAAAATTGCACGATTCGCTTAGAGTAAGAGAGACTAGGAAAAAGAGTTTAAAACTTCCAAAACAAGGATAAGATATTTACCTCTTGAGACTTTCACCAGTCTGGTATAGCAACCAGAGTCTCCAACCCAGAGATTCATTTCTTCTTCTTCGTCTTCTCAACTTCTCAACTCAGGTGTTCCCCCCCCCTCACTGGTTCCTATCTCACTTTTTCATCCTCTCTCTCATTTCGTGAACACCTGCTGAAGGAGCTCAGTTCTAGCATAACCTGCCACGTTACCGGGGCATGGATCAGGTAACGGGTCAGGTATAAGGCCGAGATATACCTTTACCGACCAATATACTGTCGTCATACATGGTACCGATCGAGATACTGAATAGCCAACACCGTGATAGAATACCGAGGTAATACCATCGTACGCGAGGCCGAACAATCCCGTCGTACACGGGGTCGAGATAATAAATATCTTGGGCTATAAGGCCGAACAGTTAGGATGAAAAGGACAGCTTTAAATGAGGTGTAGGTGATAACTCATGAGCATTTATGGGAGCCTCTGAGCTCCATCAAGTTATTCTGAATAGCATTCAATGCATAATAAATGGGCACAAGCTCTCACTACAATGAATGGCCTACTTAGACAGAGCTAAGTTGTCAGAATGACGACTGACAAAGACATCTGACATAAATGAACTAATCTCTCTAGATCTTCATTTTTGCCTATAAATACAAGGGATGGAACTGAGAGGAAGGTATGTGAATTCTAATTGAGAGATTTATTAGAGCTGAGATATTGAGTAATTCAACTTACAATCCGACTAATTTTGTCATCGGAGGGGGGGATTTCGGTGAACACCCCGCCGGGTAGTAACGTTTCACTCATTT
>JAUTBS010400815.1:0-10194 GCA_032361285.1 Aequorea victoria | reverse complement strand
GAACCAGTTAATATCATATCATCCACATATAACAACAAAATGATGAGTCAAGCAGGGGTGTGACGGAGAAACAAAGCAGAATCGCGAGGACTAGGATGAAAGCTAGTCTGAGTAATAGTAGATTGAAAACGCTCGTACCAAGCTCGGGGGATTGCTTCAAACCGTAAAGAGCACGACGGAGATGACATACCATGCCAGGGGATGCGGGAGATCCGAAGGGGGCGCATATAAACTTCCTCATTGAGATGGCCGTTGAGAAAAGCATTCTTGACATCAAGTTGGAATAGAAGCCATTGGCGAATCACAGCAACAAATATGAGAGTACGAACAGTGGTCATCTTAGCAACTGGGGCAAAAGTTTTCTCATAATCAATGTCATATTCCTGAGAAAAACCCTTAGCTACAAGACGAGCCTTATAGCGTTCCAAGGAACCATCAAAGTGAGTTTTGACTTTATACACCCACTCATAGCCAATGAGATTTTTACCTACAGACAATGGAGCAAACTCCCAAGTACAAGTCTTTTGAAGAGCAGTTAATTCGTCAGACATTGCAGAAATCCAGTAAGGATCAGAGCATGCTTCTTTATAAGACTGAAACTCAAAATAAGCGTTAATAGAAGTCAAAAAGGCAAGGTAAGAAGATGAAAAACAAGTATTATAAAAGCTAAGCCTTACTAATGGAATTCTAGTGCGCAAGGGCTAGCGTCGTTCAGGGGGGTCAGGATCCATCGAAGCAAATGAGGTAGGAGCAGAGAGGGTAGGTAATGGCTGTAAGGAGTAACCTGCCAGCGAGAATAAATTAATAGGAGAGAGGGAGCATTAGAAGAACGGGTGGTAGAGAGAAGATCAGTAACATCAATTGTATAAGTAAACTCTTTCGAGGGCACATCAACACGAAAAGAATCAATATCAATCAAATAATCTTTGGAGACAGAAGCATATTTGGGAGGAAGAGTAAAATATGAAAGATGTTCAAGAAACACAACATGATGAGAGATATATAACTGTTTAGAGACAGGATCATAGCACCGATATCCTTTCTACTGGAGACCATATCATAAAAAGACACAGAGCAAAAAGGGCACTAAGTTTACTCCGCTTTCGTTTGGGAAGACGGACGAAACAAACGGAACCAAAGACACGCAACGATGAGTAATTAGGAGCTTAAGCAAATAACTTCTCATAAGACGAAACTCCAGAAAGAAGGGGAATACGCATACGATTAAGAAGGTACACAGCAGTAAGAATAGCTTCACCCCAAAAGACAGCAGGAACATATGAAGAGAGAAGAGAGCGAGCATTGTCAATGATATGTCGATGTTTCCTCTCAGCTCTACCATTTTGTGCGGGAGTATCGGAACATGAAGATTGATGGATGGTGCCAGAAGAAGCTAAAAAATCTGTAAATTATGTCCAAAAATACTCTCCATCCAAGTCAGAACGAAGAATTTTGATAGTGGTAGTAACTGTGTGGACCATGGAAGAAAAAGTGTGATAAATGGAAAAAAAACGATTACATGGAAGAAAAAGTGTGATAAATGGAGAAGAAAAAAAACGATTTGTGTGACATTATATACACCCAACAAAACAGACTATACTCATCGATAAAGGAACATAATAAATTGATCCACCATTTGTTGCAACAGGGGACGGGCCCCACACATCCATGTGAACAATAGAAAAAGGTGATGTAGAAGTAGAAGTGCATTTATTAAAAGGTAAAGCTGACATTTTTGCAAATTTATAGTCACTGCACTCAAAAATGTCACTAACAGACAATTTACCTAAGCTACCAGACTGAACCAAAAATTTTAAACGTTCATTAGACAAATGACCTAATCGAGAATGCCAAAAATAAAAAGGAGATGAGTGCGAATCTAAGAAAAAAGAAGACAGCAATAGAAGGCGTCACGGGAATGCGCAAGCTCTCCAAAATATATAGGTCACTAGCTCTACGCCTGATCCCAATCTGTTTCTTGGCCGTCCGATCCTGAACAACACAACTAGAGGAAGAGAATAAGACATCTAAACCAGAATCAGAGAGTTGACTAATAGATAGTAAATTAACTGACAACTGTGGTACATTTTAGGAATAGACAAATGGGAGAATGAGGATGAGACAATAGATCCAATAGAGATCACAAACATAGGAGAACCATCTGCAGTGCAAACAGTAATAGGGGAAGGAGAGATACAATGACTAAGACTGGATAAATCGAACATCATATGATGAGAGGAACCAGAATCAAAGATCCAAGTCGGGGGAGAAATACCTGAGAAATGAGAACTATGCAAACATGAATGAGAAGTAATCATAGAAGTATGTGACTGAGTCCTAGAGGATGTAAGCATATACTGAAACTGCTCTACCAACGAAGGAGAGGGAGAGGAGGTAGCACCATTGGATGCTGGTGTTGCAAGGGCGGTAGGAGGGCGATAGGACTGAGCAGGTAGTCGTGAGGATGACGGAAAGGAACTATGTCCCTTCGGTGAGAGTTTAGGACATACATGCTTCCAACGGCCCTTTTGGTGACAGAAATTACACTCATCCATAGCAATTACAAGCTTTGGCTTCCCAGTGAGTTGAATAAGTTGGGGAAAGGGAGTAGGCAACAACGGAGAACGAGTAGCGGCATACACTGAAGGAGTGGAAACACGAAATGAGCAGGGAGAGCAATCTGAGAGACCTTAAGCCGCGTCTTTTCAGTAATCAGTTCACGAACAACTTCATCAACTGAGGGCAAAGGGGAATGGTGAAGAATATCCCCACGAAGAGGCTCAAATTGATCACAAAGGGCCATAAGAAATTGTACTAGCCTCTGCTTTTCACGATACTGCATATAGATATTCAACAACTGCAAATCAGAAGGTTCCATAAGGGCTAATTGATCCCAATAATTCATCATCTCATTATAAAATTCATGAATCGATTTATCTTTCTGTTGGCACTCCGAATAGCCATTTCAAACTCATGTTGCTCGGTAAAATTAGGTGCAAGATACATACTCTGTAAATGATCTCATACCTGCTTGGATGTGCTATATTTAGAAAAATTCATACCAATACACAGCTCCACAGAGTTGTGGAATCAAGTAAGCACGCATCATAACCCTCAGTTTAGCATCTGTAGATCGAAATATTGAGCCTGCCACATAACCCCATCGCCCTTTACAACAAACATCCTTTCCAATGTGGGAAAGGATGTGGGACAAACATCCTTTCCAACCATTAATCCATGTTCAAGTTCATAACTTTGAACAACAATATCTCATTCATCTAAAATCGGATTTGCACAAATAAACATACTACGTTCATCTCTCCTCAGAGAAGAACGTGTACGAACCCGGACCCGTCTCAAAAGATGTGTAGGTCCCACTTTTATTTTAGCTCAAAGTTTGCTAAAAAAACAAAATTAAAATCCGTTTAAACACCAACAAAAAGTAGGAAAAGAATGGCCAACTAGACAATTAAAAGGATTAGTCAACAACCTAAAACAACAAAATGAGTTTGTACCTTAGATCCACTTCGAAGTGCTCCAGCTTCTAATTTCCCACATGCAGCAACCTGCCCTTGTGGCTGCAATTTAATAACATCACATATGGGCATCACTAGAGGCTTTGAGTAATCTCTAGCAGGTAGTTGGAGAGAATCTATTGCATCGAACAGAGAGGGTCCCTTGTACCTGCAATTGAATTACTTCAGTCAGGCTTCAGCATTCTTCATAACGCCAACAAATAAAAAATAACATAAAAAATTAAAATAAACAGAGAACACTTGAATTTGCAATAAATTCCCCTGAGATAATAAACTTCATACAAGCTATCAATGTAATCTAATAAGTCAATAGCACCATTTTTTATTTTTTTGGTGGGGGGAGTTTGCCCTGTCAAAAATATAGTTTTTGTCGAGCACCACTGTTGTGCTATGCAAATTACTACACTGACATAGAGTCAAACTCTCAAAATATATTTGAAGAGCATAAATGCAACTATCAACAAGAACAAATAGCTTATTTTCCTATGTAAATTATTACAGCAAGAATGAAAAAACAAAAAAACTTGAAGGTGGAAAGAAGAGAAGGAAACAAAAATTAATGACAAGAAAATGAGAAAGTACTATGGTACAGCACATTCTTCCCAACTATTTCCACATCTTTCTTCTCTCTCGTGTCTCTGAGATACAAAAACACGCTTTTATTTGTCCATGCATGTGCAATAAGCATCGTGATCATCTGAAAATATAAGCCTGAGTATGTTGATCTTGAACAAAAACACAATAAAGGTGGCAGAAGCTATTTTGCCCACAAAATCTGAATCAGTAGGTAGTAGTTTCCATATTCTACTTTAATACACAAATGCACTGCTCTCTTCTTTTAATACAGAAAAAAAAATTAAAAAAAAAGAATCAAAATCCATACTGCCGATTATAAAGGACAATAACTGAGAGCGAATTCCTCGATTATCACTGACCATTTGATACAACAGAATGCATAATGTTAGCAAGTTTTCTAGCACACAAGTGTCCGTGATAAGGGTCAACCAAATAGTGCAAGAAGATCTTTTTCCTTTATGGGGGGAAGGAGTTTTAGATGGCAGGATCTACCGGGAGATGTACGAGCATGCTATTGCGGAGAACTTGGGGTGTACACCCATCAATTCGGTAATCTGTTGTTCATCCATGAATTCTCACTAACCAGAAGAAAAACTGGGCAAACTGAGAAAAGGAAAGGAAAAATTCGTACTGAAGGGGCTGAGCCCAACGGGTTGGCCCAGCCGCAACCCGGGCCCATCACATGTGTCGGGCCCATCGAATATGGGCCAGGACTAGGACCGAGTGGGATCAGAGCCCGTGGACAGGTGAAAATAGACTACCTCTGGGTTCGGACCATTGAACATGGCCGAGCCGAGGAGAAAGGGAACTGCTGGGCCAACTAGTGGCGAGCACGGCATAGCCAAGGGCATGAGCCAAGGGCCAAGCCGGGTACTGGAGGCATTTATTTCGTCTGTACCCTATCTGACACACCATCATGAAGTCCATGGATTCACACTATAGGTAATGGGCGCAAGCCTGACATAGCAGAAAATGAAGGCAACAGTGCTCACATTGAAATCACAACCAAAGTCAACTTACTTTTTTTTTCACTCCGTATATATATAGAGGTTCGTCAACCTCTGTGAGGTATCGGCTGATACATGCTAAACCCTAATCCCTTAATCGTTTTCTAGTTCTAGCTCCTCTGCTAGCTTAGCCATCGAAGAGCGATTTCGGCAAGAACAACCCGCCGAGCAGTTATCGTGCCCTCTTTTGCAAGTCATCCGGACCATACAAGTTGAAGATCCAGGGCTGGTGACAGTTCCATCCGATTCATACACCCCTACGGAAACACCCGTACATTTGGCGTCGTCTGTGGGAACTTACCAGAAAAGCCTAACCTTTATCTATGGCGTCCCCTTCCAAGACGAACTCGGGAGGAGATGACAACTGGTTGAACAAAGATAGGATCCTTGTGGAGAAACTCTCCACCAAAAGATCAGAAAGGTACCTGGGTAAGAGGTCTGCGTACCAGACCCCAGGCAACTCGAAGGCGAGCTCCACCAAGAGGCCACCTTCAACGCTATGAGGAAGGAAATATACAGGTTGAGGGCTGCTCTCAAGGCCAAGGGTCAAGAGGAAAGACCAAGAGACAGGGGAGACACAAGCCAGCGTGGCCCAGGTTCTACTAGGGCGGGAGTGTCCCCCCTGCCAAAAGAAGCCTTGCCCCACCACTCGCAAGGGCTGGAGGGGTAGGGAAAGACGTCTGGGAGCTACCCGTAGCCCAGGACTCAGCGAGTAGCGAGGGAAGCAATTACGTCCCCCTAGACGAAAGAACTGACCAGTGGGACACTGGAGGGAATAGTCACACACAGTCAACTTGGCGCGGCCCAGACTTAAGAGCAGTCACTCGAAAAGAAGGGAAAGACTCGGGCAGCCAGAACGGCTAGCACGGCTGAGCCGTACTCCAAGCTACCGCTCTCAATGGCCGAGCTGCCCAGCTCCTAGGTCGAACCAACCGCCTCCCACGACGAGCCCCATCAAAGGTAAGTTCCTCACTACTTCCTTCTCAACTAGGATTGAATCCATGGTTACACCGAAGGGTTTCTCCCTCCCCAAATTCACCCCCTATAATGCCAAGATGGATCCCAACACCCACATCAACCATTTCAGACAAATGATGACCTTATAGAGCGGAAATGACTCCCTGATATGCAAGGTTTTCCCCTCCAGTCTAGGTGAGACGGGATTGAGGTGTGATAGGTGTTTCCAGGCCTCCATTAATAGTTGGAGGGAGTTGGCTGCAGCGTTTGAAGCTCAATTCATAACATGCACCAAGATTCCAAAGGATATTAACGCACTCTTGGCACTCAGGAGGGGAAAGAAGGAAACCTTGTGGGCATATGCAGGGAGATATTGGGAAACGTATAATGAAATCGAGGATTGCAGTGAGGAAATGGCGGTAGCCACGTTCAGACTTGGGCTTTCTCCAGAAAATGAGCTTAGGGGAGCCCTGACGATGGAGCCCCCAGGAAATGAGCTTAGAGGAGCCCTAACGATGGAACAACATGTCCAGAAGGAGGACGTTGGCATAACCGACGTGGAGGGGGCCAACTCAAGCCCGAGAAGGTCGAGCATCAGAGCAGAGGATTGCCCTAGTAAAAAACCTAGGGAGGGATATTGACCGAGCCGATAATTTCGGCCCTACCAGGATTGACAGTGCCTTCAACAACTCGCGAGTCGCTATGAACACCCTTTAAAGAACCAATCTATAGGATCCGCCTCCAGATAAGGAAAAGCCTTACTTCGTATGGGCGTCAAAGATGCCGGAGGAAACCATCCAGACAACAATAAAGGATGGGGTCCGGTGTAGATGCTCCTACCACAAGGAAAGAGGACACAAGACAGCGCATTGTTATTCCTTCAAAAGACACTTAGAGGACCTGATTCGTTATTGACGCATGAAGGAGTTCATTGACGACCAAGGACAAAACAGGGATAAGAGGGATGAACAGAACATGAGGGCAGCCCCCCGGCTATTCAGGAAAGAGGAGAGATTACTGTGATTCACGGCCTGGTGGATCATAGCAAAAAGAATGGCCTTAGGGGCCAAATCCAGAAAGCTCGGCATCATCAAGCCATGATGCAAGTACAAACGGCCAAGAGGTCGAGATCAGGTGGAAGGAGGACCGAGATATCCTTCACGGAGGAAGATTCAAAGAGAATCCAGCACCCGCAAAACGACGCCCTGGTCAGAACCCTGAACATGTTTGGGTTCAACGTCAAAAGAATCCTGGTGGACAAGGGCAGCTCGGCCGAAATAATGTACTACGAGCTTTTTAAGAGGCTCGGTCTTAGGGAGAAAGACTTGACTCCATTGCTCACCCCTCTAGTGGCATTTAACTCGCAGCCGATCTGGCCTCTCAGGAGAGTGACAATCCCTATCCGAGAAGGCTTCACTACTATTGAGACAGACTTTTTGGTAGTGGACGTCCCCTCGGCCAACAATGCCATAGTCGGTAGATCCTGGTTGCACGAATTTAAAGTCATACCATCGACCTACCACCAATTGATGAAATTCTCTACCGAGGAGGGCGTGGAGGTCATATACGGTGACCAGATCGCCTCGAATGAGTGCTTCGTGGCCGCGCGAAAGAGTAAGCGGACCACAGGGCAAGTTCAGCTAGTTGAGATCCCGAATAAGCCAGTTCTAGAGGATGCCGGCACAAAGGCAAAAGAGAAAGCGGTGGAAGACCTCAAGACGATCTCCATCGACGAAACTAACCCGGAAAAGCTCTTTTTGATCGGTTCTTCCATGGAGGAGGAGGAGAGGGCCAAGATGATTACCTTCTTGGAGGCTAACATGGAAGTCCTCGCATGGACACCTTACGAGATGCCCGGGGTTGACTCCGCTTTCATCTGCCACAAACTCAATGTCAGCCCAATTCACAGGAAGGTGAAGCAAAGGAGTTGTAGGTCGGCTCCTCAACACGTCGAAGTTGTGACTGAGGAAGTCGCCGAGCTACTCGAAGCCGAGGCAATCAAAGAGGTCCCGGTGTAGAACAAATGGCACATGATTTCTTAGAGTACTTGAATCAACAAGGGTCAAAGAAGAAATTGAGTGATTGACTTTCGTTTATGGAAACTTATTTTTTAGACACTATTTTCTTTAGAAGTTTTTGTTTTAGTGTTAGCCTTTTGTTTTGGCATGATTTGATCTAGTCAAATATGCTAATTCTTTTATTTTCTTTTTATTACTTTTCTTGATTTTGTTTCATTTTATTGTTCTCCATTATTTGTAATTAATTAGTCTAGATTTAAATTTTCTTATTCGAATTACGAATTATCCTCCTACTCGAAATAGAAAATCCTTTATTATAAATAAGGGTGTAAGCCCAAGGCTATTCAACTTTTCATCAATAATATTCAGAATTTCTTCTCTTTACCTTAAGGATTCAAGGTTTCTCGTGGATTCGAGTGTTTATTTCGTTTGTTAAAACGTTATCCAACCTTTCGTGATATTTATGTCGCATCAAATGGTATCAAAGCAAAGATTTTCCTGGCACAATGACACAAAAAGAAACAGAAAACACAAACCTATTGACGGTGATCGTGAGGTCAATGCCTTATGGGAAGCAATCGAGAGACAACCACAATAGTTCCAGGAATGTCAGCGGCAGTTGACTGAAATCCGTAATCTGGTCATTGGGTTGAATCTCAACGCCTATAATAGGCCACCGGTAGTTGATCGGAACCGTGCCGAGGCAGTTGCCCAAAGACGACCTTTTAACTGAGATCAAGTTCACTGGGATTAGGTTCGCGCTTAAGGATTTTCCCAAGGCTAACTTGGCATCCAGAACGTTAGAAGACGTCCTTATTATCTATCTGATAGTGAGGAAGAACTTAATAACGAAGAAGTACAACATATGAATTATCAACCTAGAAGGCAACCTCCGCAACAACACTGGTTCAATGACTATCGATTGAAGATGGACATTCCCCAATCCAGCGAGAATCTGCATATTGAGGATTTTCTTGATTGGCTTTCTGAGCAGGAGCGCTTCTTTGGGATGATGGAGGTTGTTGAACCACAGATGGTGAAATTGGTCGCTTACAAATTAAAGAGTGGCGCTGCAGTTTGGTCTGATCAATTGCAGAGAAATCGACAACGACAAGGGAAGAAACCCATACGAACCTGGTGCAGAATAAAGCAACTCCTTATGGATAGGTTTTTGCTACTAGATTATGAGTAACATCTATTCCCATCCTATCAGAACTGCTCACATTGCTCTAGATTTGTGTTTGATTACACAACCGAGTTTACTCGTCTTTCTGATCGCAATAATCTAAATGAGTCAGATGGTCAGCAGGTAGCCAGATACCTTAATGGGTTAAAGGGGTCCATCCGAGATAAGAAAAGGCTACAAGTCGTGTGGAATGTGGAAGAGGCCCATAACCTCGCTCTCAAAGCCGAACAATTGGAGCGTAATCCAACTTATTTAGGATATCGCAGAAACTCAACAGAGGCTCCTTTCCTTACCACTGATATGGGAATGGGATCCAACTTGGCAGTCAAGCAGGCCAACCGAAGGGCGTAATTTCTGGAGGAATCAATCAACAAGAAAGTTTTGTCAATAGAGATGTGATCAGAAATTAGAACCCTTACGCCAAGCCAACAATAGACAAGTGCTACAGATGCAGGAAACCTTGCCACCATTCTAACAATTGTCCAAAACGCAGGTCAATAAACTTGGTGGAAGAAGGCAACGAGGTAGAGGCTGATGAAGATGCTCAGTATGAAGATGATCCATATGATGGGGCTAAGTTCGCAGTAGAGGATGGGGAACGAGTCAATTGTGTAGTGCAATGGTTGTTATTCGCGCCAAAAACAAAGAACCTAAGTTAGCATCACAATATCTTTCGGTTATGTTGTTCGGTCAACCAAAAGATTTGTGATCTGGTCGTGGATAGTGGAAGTTATGAGAATTTTGTTGCAAAGAGGCTGGTAGATCATCTAAAACTATCAACCAAACCCCATCCATCACCATACAGTATTGGATGGATCAAAAAGGGCCCCACAATGAAGGTAACTGAAATCTGCCGAGTACCTATTTCAATTGGAAAGTGTTACAATTCAGAAGTTAATTGTGATGTAGTTGAT
>JAUTBS010400804.1:0-10194 GCA_032361285.1 Aequorea victoria | reverse complement strand
TATGAAACCACTCTATGGAATATAAGAATAAGAGAATTATAAGAAACGTGAAGTATAAGAACAATTATTGAGATTAAAAAAAATAATTAATGGATGTTCGAGACTACATCCCGCGGTCCGTGAATGGAGCGGGTGTATGTCATTATAAATAACCTAAATAGATATTAGAATAAATTATTAATGTATACAATATGTGTGATATATTAGCCTTGATATTACGTGAATATGTCGCACAACCGTTCGTGGGCATATGTTATGTGATGGGCATGTCGTACAACCGTTTGTGGGCATATTTCATGGGATTGGTATACCGCACAACCATTCGTGAGTATATTCCATAGTATTATATATATTCTTCTAGCTCTACCCCCGAGCATTATTCAGGTGGCTTGGAGAATGATCCTTAGCCATGTCCACTGAGTAGGCGGGACATTCACGGTAACAGTACTGTAAAAATTTCTGATTGAAAAGTTAATACAACACAAAGCTCTATGAGAAAATATGATTTATAAATGGCTAATTATGTTACCACTACTAAGTGAATGTTTGAAATGAAAAGACGTAATCACTACTAAGTGAATAAACGGGAATATTGTTCGAAATCCTCTGTTGAGATGTGGTTGTTGGAAAATCTTCCACTAAGAGGTGATGATGTTATGATTATAGAATTTCTCCACTGAGAGGTGAACGATGATAAGATGAAAGATTTCTTTTAAAAGATAATAAAAGGTAGTAACGATGAATAACTCTTTTCAAAGACGTAATTATTTTTGAGAAACTTATACAAAGAGAAATAACAAAATAAAGATGAAGAGTAACGAAAAGATCAGAAATGGATCAAATTTTGAGAAGCCCTCTTATGAGGAGATTTGTGGAAAGATAGAAATTTGAAATCTTTTATGATGAAAGTATGTTTTGAGAAAAGTTATCATATTTTAAAGTGATGAATTATTTTCTTTCATTGTGCAATTTATAATACCGTTGTTAGTGATTGGTGAGCACGTGAATTATAACTCGCCCCCACACTGATCTTTGTAATAGGTATAGGCGAATGATGTGCGCAGTCAGGTCCACTGCAAGATTAGGTTTGCGTTAGGGTCCATGGAGATATACTCCACTTGGTATATCATTTTGGTCTGTAAACTGAAATATGAGATAGTGGCCGGAGTGCCCTCTTATGATGTAAAATTTTGTTATGTAAAAGAAAAAAATATATATATGAAGGATTCCTTGTATGATAACGGAATTCGGGTTGGAGTTTAAAAGGCAAGATGATTTAGTCTTGTTCCCCTCGCATCCCGTGCCCGCTGTCTCGGGGTGGGGCGTGACATCCTCTTCCCGGTGCCTCGGGGTGGGGTGTGACAACGTGGTATTAGAACTTAGGTTGAGTTAGTTCTTAGAATATTTTGAGTCTAGAGGTCGCAGTGGATTGGCACATCGCCGATGTTACGAGTCGTATGTTGTGGGACGATAGAACCATCGTCGAAAATATATGCGTAACCTTTTTGTGAAGATGTGATAGGTTGTGTGTAACCTAGGAAAGTGGACCATAAGATATCATACACTTGTCTTCGGACATCTGATAAGCTAGCTTAGAAGTCCACTGGAAAATACGTGTGATCGACGTTGATTCCTATTGGAAGTCTAAGTAAGTTTGTTAGATTGGAAAGATAGGCCAAACTATAGGACTAGAAAGATAGAACTTGGATGTAGAGTGATTCTTACAAAGTGGATTCGTTGGAATTTTCGTGGTAAACGATAAGTTGGTTTGAGGGAGTATATGTTTACACCCCTGTTCATAGAGAAGATTCTGTTGGAATGGTATTGGATAACACCCTTAATTGCTAAAGGGAGTTCTTTCCAAAAGTTTTGTATCATGTTACGATCTCATAGTGAGATGGAAATTTAGAGCGAAGTATCTCGCGTTGTGCAGGGTAAAAGATAGAATGAAACATTTTGAGTAAGATTTTAGGATTAAATGAGGTGTTGACACTATGTGTGACCTTTGTGTTGTGATAAAATGATAATGTTGAGCTACACCCGGTAATTAAGATTTCGGGATAAAATTTATTTAAGTGGAGAATATTGTGACATCTCACTTTTCACAATATAAATCTTAAGTACTAAATCTAGAATAAAGGCATTAAGCCTTGAGAAATGACATTCGAACCCTATAAACAAAGGAATAAATGCATGAAATATGAAATAGAATAAACCTAGAAAGGTGAAATTGATAAAAAGAGTCTAAATTATTTTATAACAAGAAATTCTAAACGTTCATGTTAGAAACTTCTACGAAAGGCGAAAAAAGTGCAGAAAATTGAAACGGGCACAAGTAAGGCCTAGAAACTCCTAAAACTAAGAAGTTTAAATATAAATTTAGGTACATTATGAGGCTTAACCCAAGCATAAAGGCCCAATAAAATTATAAAACAAAGAACTCAATTAAGAGTTCAAGGAAGAAAATCCATCGAAGGCCTAAATGAGATCCAAAGTTATGAGAGGCCCAATAGGGAGATTAAATTAGGGTTTTGGGCCAAATATTATGGGGGCCCAATATAAATAAACAATTGAGCCCAATTATGTTATTTGTGGCCCAACAAATTAAATGCAAACCCAAACTAAAGTAAGGTCCAAAAAGAATAATTTGACCCAAATAAATTAAATTGGATCCAAATAAATTTTAACCTCATGAATTATTAAAATAATTAATAAAATAAATATTTTTAAGCTTATGGAAGCCCTTGGATGGATCCTCCCATGATGGAGGAGTGATGTGACAATTTTAGAAAAAAGAAAATAAAAAAGAAAAAGAAAAAAAAATGAAAAAGAAAGGAAAAGATATGAAAAGAAGCTTGCTTGGAAAAATAATTTTTTCAACCCATCAAGCTTTCAAAAGTCTTCAATGAATAGTAAAATGCACATGAAAGATGATGTAAGGAGAGAAGAAGTGATGGGACATAAATAAAAAAAAAGAATTATTTTTTCAAAGTACCCTTAATTTTAGAAAATGTGTTCTCCATTAAACCAAATAAGATCTTAAGGCTTAGAAAAAATGAGTTATTCATGACAAACATGACACAATAAATTCTTGGAGCCCAAATCTTTGTTATGATGCAACCAAACTAGAATAAAAAGTGTTCAATTGGGAATTAGGTTGGAACTAAATAAGATGTAAAATGGTCTTTTCACCCTCAAACATTTGACTATAAATAAAAGTTTTTTCCAACACAAAACTTTATTTGTTCATCTTCTTCTTCCTCTCTAAATTTCGTTGGCCCCCCTTGGAGAAAAGAAAGTAGAGAAAGAAAAGAAAGAAGAAAAGAAAGAAGAAGGAAGAAAAGAAAAGAAAGAAAATGAAGAAAGGAGGAAAAAGTGAAGGAAGAATTTGAAGGTTAGTTCATCCATTATTCAACCAAGAAATTATCAAGTAAGAAATTTTTAAATCTTGTCTTTAAAGATCTAAAATTATCTCACACCTCTCATCCCTCTTCACATCAAAAACAAGATAAGAATATAGGAGAAAGACATTGAATCTAAGAAAAATGAACTTTATTGATTCAAGATCATGATGGAGAAATAAATGGAGACCTATGAAAAAATTAATAAAAATGTCTGAGATAAAAATATAAAATGATTTTAACATTGTTAAAACTAATTCTTGCATGGGTGAGAGGGGAGTAAAAAATCTCAAGAAAATGACTAAATAGTGAACTTAAGCTCCATCTCAAATTTTTTGTGTTATCCAAACAAGGCATAACTGAACAAATGTTTCAAACAGAGTTAGTTTATCATGTAAGTTGTGTTATGTAAAAAAAAAATGAAAGATTATTTGTATGTTAACCGAATTCGGGTTGAAGATAAAAGATAAGATGGTATGTTATGTTCCCTCGCGTCCCGTGCCTGGTGCCTCGGGGTGGGGCGTAACAACGTGGTATCAGAGCTTAGGTTAAGTCAGTTCTGGGGATATTTTGAGTCTAGAGGTCGCAGTAGATTGCCACATCGCCGATGTTACGAGTCGTATGTTGTAAGACAATGGAATCATCGCCGGAAATATGTGCGTAACCTTTTTGTGAAAATTTCATAGGTTGTGTGTAACCAAGGAAAGTGAACCATGTGATATCATACCCTTGTTTTCGAACGTCTGATAAGCTGGCTTGGAAGTCCAGTGAGAAACGCGTGTGATCGACGTTACTTCCTATTGTAAGTCTAAGTAAATTTGTTAGATTGGGAAGATAGGCCCATCCATAGGACTAGAGAGATAGAACTTGGATGTAGAGTGATTCTTACAAAGTGGATTCATTGGAATTTTCATGGTAAAAGATAAGTTGGTTTGAGGGAGTGTATGTTTACACCTCTGTTCGTAGATGAGATTCTGTTGGAATAGTGTTGGATCACACCCTTGATTGCTAAAGGGAATCCTTTCCAAAAGTTTTGTATCATGTTACGATCTCATGGTAAGATAGAAAGTTAGAGCGAAGTATCTCGCGTTCTGTCGGGTAAAAGGTAGAATGAAACATTTTGAGTAGGATTTTAGGATTAAATGAGGTGTTGACACTATGTGTCACTACCTTTGTGTTGTGATAAAATGATAATGTTGAGCTATACCTGGTAATTAAGATTTCGGGATGAGATTTATTTAAGTGGGGAATATTGTGACATCTCACTTTTTACAACACAAATTTTAAGCACTAAATCTAGAATAAAGGCATTAAGCCTTGAGAAATGACATTCGAACCCTATAAACAAAGCAATGAATGCATGAAATATGAAATAGAATAAACCTAAAAAGGTGAAATTGATAAAAAGAGTCTAAATAATTTTATAACAAGAAATTCTAAACGTTCATGTTAGAAACTCCTACGAAAGGCGAAAAAAGCGCAGAAAATTAAAACGGGCCCAAGTAAGGCCTAGAAACTCCTAAAACTAAGAAGTTTAAATATAAATTTAGGTAGATTATGAGGCTAAGACCAACTATAAGGACCCAATAAAATTATAAATCAAAGAACTCAATTAATAGTTCAAGGAAGGAAATCCATCGAAGGTCTAAATGAGGCCCAAAGTTAGGAGAGGCTCAATAGGGAGATTAAATTAAGATTTTGGGCCAAACATTATGGGGGCCCAATATAAATAAATAATTGAGTACAATTATATTATTTGTGACCCAACAAATTAAATGACAAACTCAAACCAAAGTAAGGCCCAAAAAGAATAATTTGATCCAAATGAATTAAATTGGGCCCAAAATAAATTTTAATCTCATGAATTATTAAAATTGTTAATAAAATAAATATTTTTAAACTTATAGAAGCCCTTGGATGGATCCTCCCATGATGGAGGAGTGATGTGATAATTTTAAAAATAAAAAAGAAAAAAGAAAAAGAAAAAAAAAAGAAAAAGAAAGGAAAAGACATGAAAAGAAGCTTGCTTGAAAAAAGAGTTTTTTCAGCCCATCAAGCTTTCAAAAGTCATCAATGAATAGTAAAATACACATAGAAGATGATGTGATGAGAGAAGAAGTGATGGGACATAAATAAAAAAAAAGCCTTTTCAAAGTACCCTTAATTTTAGGGAATGTGCTCCCCATTAAACCAATCAAGGCCTTAAGGCTTTGAGAAAATGGGTTATTCATGACAAACATGGCACAAGAATTATTGGAGCTCAAGTCTTGGTTAGGATGCAACCAAACTAGAAGAACAAATGTTCAATTGGGAATTAGGTTGGATTTAAATGAGGGTAAAATGGTCTTTTCACTTTTAAATTTTTGGGTATAAATAGAAGCATTTTTCAACACAAAAATTCATTTGTTTATCTTCTTATCCCTTTCTAAATTTCGTTGGTCCCCTTGGGAAAATAAAGGAGAGAAGGAAAAGAAAGAAGAAGGAAGAAAAGAAAAGAGAGAAAAGAAAGAAAGGAGGAAGAAGTGAATGAAGAACTTGAAGTTTAGTTCATCCATTCTTCAACCAATAAATTATCAAGTAAGAAATTCTTAAATATTGTCTTTAAAGTTCTAAAATGATGTTACACCTCTCATCCCTCTTCAAATAAAAAATAAGATAAGAACATAGGAGAAAGAACTTGAATCTAAGAAAGAAGAACTTTATTGATTCAAGATCATGATGGAGGAATAAATAGAGACCTATGAAAAAGTTAATAAAAATATCTTAGATAAAAATATGGTTAAAAATACTTCTTGCATGGGTAAGAGGGCAGAAAAGAAGAATGGAGTAAGGAATTTAAGGAATTGACTAAACAGTGAAATTAAGCCCCATCTGAGATTTTTTGTATTAGCCAAATAAGGTATAACTGAAAATATATTTGAAATAGAGTCAGTTTAGCATTTTATTAACATGTGTGAATTTTGGTTGGATCTAAAAATTTATTTTAGAACCCCTATGCCATTTCTGAACATTCTGCGTCAAAATTTCAGAATAACAGTCCACTTTGAAAATTTTTAATTAATTCCAAAATATCTCCCTAGAAATGTTCCAAATATGGAACAAAAGGTATAAGGGTTTAGTTTCACCAAAAAAGGATAAATCTCACTTTCATCGGAAGGATGTTGAGAAAATTGAATTCTTCTAAACATGAACGTTTTTTAATAGATTCTTTCTCATAAATTTTTAGAGCCCTTTTTGTTGAGTTATGACTCTCGGGTTCTACATGAAAAATGTAGATAACATCCGAATCTACCCTCTGTAATGTTTCCATAATTTTTGGAGAATCTTTATTATTTTACAACGAATTTTAAATAGGTGGTATATAATCTGGAAATAAAGAAAAAATGATTTAAGAAGGTTCTAAGCAAACCTAAGTGCCTAAACCTAAGTTAGGAATCTTAGGGACCGTGAGGGTATCAAGAGTGGTTAAAAAAGAATATTTTTAAGAAAAAAAATATCTCACTTTCATACACACACAAGCATGCATGTGTTACCTTAATTCATGAAGTTAAGTTCCTATCCTATATTTGAGTTAGGAACTGGAGTTTCAGAGTGAACCAGAGGGCGTGGCTCAAGGAGGACCACTCGTTTTTTAGATGGTTTTTTTATCACTAATTTGGTATTATAAATGCGTGAATGATTAAATTTCTTATGTTTTCATGATATATGATTTAAGAAAATGAATGATAGTTTTACTTGAGATAGTTTTACATGTGGTGGGTATATCGCATATCTAACCCTGTATGGATATACGTCATGGTATATTATGAAGTATTATTATGTGAATATATCGCATATCTGACCCTATATGAATATATGCCATGGTGTAAGGAAAGGAATTATATCGCACAATTGATCCCATCAGGATATATGTCCAACTCTACCATTGAGCATTGTGGAGGTGGCCCAAAGAATGATCATTAACCCTGTCTACTGAGTAGGTGGGACATTCACGGTAACAGTACTGTAACAACTTCTGGTTGAAACAATAATATAACTCAAGGCTCTATGAGAAGATATGTTAATAAATGGATAATTATATTACCACTACTAAGTGTATGTGTAAGATGAAAAAAATATATTTATTACTACTAAGTGAATAAACGAAAATGATAATGGAAATTCTCTGTGGAGAGGTGGTTGTTGGAAATCTTCCACTGAGAGATGATTGTTGGAAATTTTTCCACTAATAAGTGATGACGTTATGGATATGAAATTACTCCACTAGGAGGTGAGTGATAATAAGATGGAAAATTCTCTTTTAAAAGATAATGAACAGTAGAAATGATGGACAACTCTTTTCAAGGAGTCAACGATTTTTGAAAAACTTGATTATATATACTTTTCTCTATTAAGAGAAATGACTAAAATGAAGATGAACTAAAATGGATAAAGTCTTGGAAAACCCTCTTATGAGATGATTTGTGAAAAGATGAAAATTAGAATCTTTTGTGACAAAAAGTATGCTTTACGAAATGTTCTCCTGTTTCAAAATGATGAACTATTTTCTTCCATTGTGCAATTTATAATACCGTTGCTAGTGATTGGTGAGTACATAGATTATAACTCAACCCCACAGATCTTTGTGACAGGTATTTGTCAGGTCCACTATAAGAATAAGTTTAGGTTAGGGTCCATGGATATATACTCCACCGAATAGTGTATTTTGAGTTGTAACCAATGTTTGTGTTAGTGGCCGGTGAGCCCTTTTATGATGTAAGTTGTGTTATGTAAAGAAAAAAATAAAGAATTCCTTCTATGTTAACAACATTCGGATTGAAGATGAAAGGAAAGATGGTATGTTATGTTCCCTCACGTCCCGTGCCGGGTGCCTTGGGGCAGGGCGTGACAACCGCTCCCAGAGGCGGAGACAAATGGGGGCGGGTAGGGGCCCAGGCCCCCCCCCCAATATTTTTTTATTACATATATATATATATATATAAACCTGATTTGCGCTGGTTTTTGATAGTGGGCCCCCCTCCCAATTTTTTTACTCTCTCAAAATCAAAACATTACATCAAAGATAAAATTTTCAAAACCAAAAACATGTTCTATACTTCTGCCCTAAGCCCCTAACCCACCCTTATCTCTAAAAATCGAAGAGGAGCAATTTCCACTTTCCAGCGAACTGAGCGAACTGCGAAGAGCAGTTCCACACTTGACAGTTGACACTTCCATTGTTCGTCTGTTCTAGGCTCCAGCCTCCATCCTCCAAAGAAGAGCAGTAAGAGCGAAAAGGGACGACCGTTGACGATTCGACTAGAGTCACCGACTCACCGAACGACGACATCGACCGACGACCGTCGACATCGACGACACCAGACGACGACACTTGTTTGAGTGTTTCTGGTTAGCCCCTCTCTAGCTCTCTCTCTATATATATATATTTCTATTTGATGTATTTTGATTATTGGTTTTGCCTTTTCGGGTTACTATCTTATATCTACCCATCATCAACTTCAATCTTACAATTTTAATTTTTTGGGTTACTGAACTTACTGTCTACCCATCGATTCGTCAATTTCAAATTTTTTTTTTAAGTTTTCTATTCTGGTATTCAATCTCTGTGTGAGTTTGGTAATTGGTAAAATAGATTTATAATTTATTAATGATTTTTTATTATTATTGGTTTAATGAGATTAAAATTGAATTTTTAGATTATTCAAAGATTAATGGGAAAACCAAAAACAATTGATGCATTCTTCAAGAGAAAGAATGTTGATAATTCAGAACCTGACATGCCTAGGTCAAACTCTAATATTGAAACTTCAATTCCTGAGCAACATTCTTTCAAGATTCAAAGAGTTGAATGTCAAGATGTGGACACTTCTTCTATAGAGCGTGATCCTGGAACACATTCTAAAATATGGGATTATCCAATTAATCAACAGGATGAAATTCGAAGGGCTTATATCAAGGCTGGCCCATATCAGTTTCTTATGTCAGAATATCTTGTTTCTTGGTCTAAAAATCATCCTCGTCGATTTCAATCATCTTGGTTCAAGACTTTTTCTTGGTCGGAGTACTCTCCTTCAAAGGACGCTGCATATTGCCTACCATGCTATATTTTCTGTAAAAAGCCATCAGGTCGTCCAGGATCCAACGCATTTACTATTGATGGATTTCGGAATTGGAAAAAAGTGAATGATGGAAATAATTGTGCTTTTCTATGTCATATGGGTAAGGATCCATGTTCACCTCATAACAATGCTGTAAAGTATTGTGATATTTTGATGAAGCAATCACAACATGTTGATAAGGTGATGGATAGACAATTTTATGAACAAATCATGAATAATCGATTGCGGCTAAAGACCTCAATAGACAGTATTCGATGGCTAACATTTCAACCTTGTGCTTTTAGAGGCCACGATGAAAGCCCTGACTCAAAAAATTGGGACAACTTTCTTGAGTTCATAAAGATCTTAGGCACTTATAATGAAAAAGTTGCTGAAGTTGTCTTGAAGAATGCCCCAAAAAACGCGATATATACTTCGCCCACTATCCAAAAAGGAATCTTACATATTTTATCAAGTAGGGTGCGGAATAAGATTCTTGAAGAAATTGGTGATTCAAACTTTTGCATACTTGTGGATGAAACTCGAGATGAGTCCAAAAGAGAGCAAATGGCTCTTGTTCTCAGATTTGTTGACCAAGAAGGTTTTATAAGAGAGCGCTTTTTTGATCTTGTTCATGTGAAAGATACTACTTCTTTGACTCTCAAGATGGAATTAAGTAATGTTCTTGCTAGAAA
>JAUTBS010400793.1:0-10194 GCA_032361285.1 Aequorea victoria | reverse complement strand
CGTAGGATTTTGGGACGGAGTATCCCTTCGTGGTTGCTTGTATGAGATAGTATTCATGTATATAATTGGTTTTATTTAGGGCAATGCAGAGTGCATCCCTCTTTGGTTGAACCTACATTCTATGTTTTAGTGTAGGTGAGCCATACCATCCCTCCCACGTGGGATTAATTACCTATATGGGAGCGGGGTGTTACACAAAACACCCGACTCACCCTATCAGGAAGATGCGGCCCAAAACACCTGCCTTACACTTATGAGGTGGATGCGCTAGTACAAAACACCTGACTCACCCTATCAGGAAGATGCGGCCCAAAACACCCAACTTACATTTATGAGGAGGATATGCCGGTACAAAACACCCGACTCACCCTATCAAAAAGATGCGGCCCAAAACACCCAACTTACACTTATCGAAGAGAGGTGCAAGAAAAGCTTAGCTTATCCGCTGAGAGGTTTGATCTCAGATGGCAAGGGGTGCGAGAAAAACCTGGCTAACCCAGAGATTTTCATCTTGTGATGGCGGAGAAAGGGAGGACTATCATCGAAAAGTATCGAGCCACGACTCGTTGACGAGGAAACTCAGAATTTTCTCAGGCGAAAGAGGGAAAAGCGCAGGACCTAACTGAGTAACAAGCTGGATCCCGACCGAACAACCACAAGACTCCGAATGACCAAATGGAGGGTCCCAAAAAGAAGGAGACATGGGTTGATGAAACCCGACTCTATCAAAAGAGAAGAGGTCAAGCCAACAACCCAATGACTACAAAGGTTCAGGACAACCGTGGAGGGTCTTGAGGAAAGAACAAGGTACGGGTTGATGAGGCCCGGTCCTAAACGCAAACAAAAAAAGTTGGGCTCAGAGACCAACGACCATGAAGGTTCAGGACAACCCCACGGGATCTCAAAAAAGAAAAAGAAGTGTGGGTTGATGAAACTCGGCTCCACAAAAATGACGAAGGTTAGGCAACGGCCTAAAGGCGTCAAAAACATGGGACGATCAAGGATGGTCCTAGAAAAGAAAAAGAGAGACTCGTGTGATGAAACTTGGCTCAAATGAAACAAAAAAGGTTAGGCAACGGCCTAACGGCGTCAAAAATATGGGATAACCACAGAGGGTCCTGAAAAAGAGAAAGAGAGACTCGGGTAATGAAACCCGGCTCAAACAAAAAAATGAAGGTCAGGCAATGGCCTAACGGTGTCAAAAATATGGGACGACCACGGAAAATCTCGGGAAAGAAAAAAAAAGACTCGAGTGATGAAATCCGACTCAAACAAAATGATAAAGGTTAGGCAATGGCCTAACGGTGTTAAAAATGCGAGATAACCACGGAGGGTCCCGAGAAAGAAAAAGAGACACTCGGGTCATGAAACCCGACTCAAAAGAAACGACAAAGGTTAGGTAATGGCCTAACGTCGTCAAAAACACGGGACAGCCACGGAGGGTCCCAGGAAAGAGAAAGGGAGATTCAGGTAATGAAACCCGGCTCAAATAAAATGACAAAGGTTAGGCAACGGCCTAACGACGTCAAAAATGCGGGATGACCACGAAGGGTCCCGGGAAAGAGAAAAAGAGACTCGGGTAATAAAAGTTGGCTCAAACCAAACGACGAAGGTTAGGCAATGGCCTAACAATGTAAAAAATGGGGGACGACTACGGAGGGTCCTAAGAAAGAAAAAGGGAGACTCGGGTAATGAAACCTGGCTTAAAAGAAATGACAAAGGTTAGAAAATGGCCTAACGGCGTAAAAAATGTGGGACGAACACGGAGGGTCACAGGAAAGAAAAAGGGAGACTCGGGTAATGAAACCCGACTCAAACGAAAAGATGAAGGTTAGGTAATGGCCTAATGGTGTCAAACCATGGGACAACCACGGAGAGTCCCAGAAAAGAAAAAAGGAGACTCAGGTAAGAAAACAAGTTCTATAGAAAAAAAGAGATACTCTAATCAAACAAAAGAATACATGAAAGAAAAGCACATAACCTAAGAAGGGTGTTTATCCTAAAGGAAAAGTGCTAAGCACACTACATGCAAACGAAAAGGCTGGGTAGTCCAGTAACTGGGTACCTTCTGAATAGAGTAAAGAATATACCTCCTCGATCAAGTAGTACCTGGTCAGGTCAAACAGTACGCAATAACCCTTTTTGCCGTATCCAAAGGGCATACGGCCAGAAGGATTACTTGCTTCACCCACGTAGCTCCGAGACAGTAAATCACCGAAGTGAAGGGTAGGCAAGCATTTGGCTTATTTTATTTTCTCCTTTCTTCTTTTATTTTGGAAAAGTATCCAATGAAGAAGGGAAAAAAGGAAATGAAAAATAAAGCATGCAATGCTAATACTAACGATAAATTTAAGACAAGAACAATTGAAATAATTTTTAAGTTTAGCTCGTTTCCTTAAAGAATCCTCAGCAGAGTCGCCACTGTGAAGAACCCCTCTAAAAAAAACTCGCTGCCCTATCATTTTTCTCTTTTAAAATGATTCCTTTTTGAAAATGTTTTTCAATTTTTAGGATAAAAAGAAAAAGTGGTTTGTTTTATATTTTGAAAAGTGAGCCCCCCAAATGTGTCCGTATTAAAGGCCGCACAATTAGAGTCGCCACTTGGTTTTGAACAGAAAAATCAAGAAATCAAAACTTTCAAGGAACTAGTTATCCTTACCAGAGATAATGGTTCGGAAGCTAGGGTACGAAAGGGGAAGGTGCTAGGCATTCTTCTCGCACGATCTAAAAACCGACCTCTACTTAACCATCACATTAGTTCTTGTCTTAAATTTATCAATAGTAACACATACAGAAAGGAGGTTGAAGAAAGAATATTCGAAAGACAAACAAAAAGAAAAACCTAACCTAAAACTAAGATTTTCTATGCATTCTTACACTTAATGGCATATGAAGTGGGAGATAGAAACACATCGGCGTAGTTGATGCATATAAAACATGCTGTTTAAACATAAAAAGATACAAAAAAAGCTATTGGAAGCCACTGGTTGCAAACAGTGGTGGCGCACGTCAAATCATAACTTGGTGCGCGCCATCTGGACATGATGTGCACCACTTTTGGGCCCTCTGGAAGTGGCGCGCGTCACTATGGAAGAATGAGCTTGACATGTGGAGGTCCAAAAGAGACTACAATTTTAAGAAAATAGTGTGGTTTTGTGTGCAATTGTATTTTTATACAAGAAAGAAAGCAAAAGATGGCAATTCATTAATTTTTTTAACAAATAGTCTAATTCTTACATTTCATGCTTTTCTAAAGCTAAGAAGAAAGAAAAACTTGATTTTTTAAGAATACGAAAAGGATGCTTAAGCAAAAATAAAAAACAGAATTAGGGAGAATGAGGCCAACGACCTCTTTTCCCCCTTTTATCGAATAGAAAGAAGTTAAGAAACGAATAGACAATAGATAGATGAAAAGATGAGAAAAGGAGGGATTTATTGTATATCCCAGAAGAAGGGTGAAGTTTCAAGCAGTTTCAAAGCTTTTTCTCAAGTACGGCGCATCCTTGGAAAGATTTTCGTGCAGTCTTTGAGTCCTCGAAGTTCCTCCAATGCAATGCAGTCTTTGAGTCCTCGGAGTTCCTCCAATGAAAAAGATTCTAAATTAGTTAGTCTTAATTTCTAATTTCAGTAGAAGTTCGGGGCATATCAGAATTGGGTTTTGAATTCAACAGAGGTTTTAGGCTTAGAGATTCCAGGTGTTTCCAGCAGGGGTTTGAGGTTTGTGGATTAAGTGGGCTAAAATAGGAGAGGCAAGGCCTCCTACTTATAGACTTTGGGCGAGTAAGCTTTCAAGTGCAGAAGCTTCCTCTCAAAGCTGGCACGCGACAGGTTAAGGTGGCGTGCGCCATGTGGGGTTGTAGCGCGCGCCACTTGAGCTGTCTTAGGTTTCGGAGGAAAGTTTCATGTGCTAGGTTTAGGTGGCTTGAGCTAGGTGAGAGGTGGCTTAAGCCAGGTTGGAGGCGGCTTAAGCTATGTTGAAGGTGGCTTGAGTGGTGTTTTTAGTATTTTAAGGGGTTTTATGGTGTTTTGGGGTGTTTCGAAATATACTTTGGACTCTCGAACCTGCACGTAGTCTCCTTCGATGCAACTTATGTATGTATTCATCATCAGAAGCTAACAGAACCAGCCTATGCGCAATTTAGTCAAAATTGGAGTGTCTACAGTATGTCACGATTTACCAAGTATTCAAAAACTCTAGATGGTAGTAGTATAACACAAATGGTCTATTCCCAACATTTAACTAAAATGAAGAACTAATGACACTATCCAACAAATTATATGCACTTTCAAAAAATAGAGACAATATATAGACTGAAACTCCTTAAGGAGAAAATGCTCAAAACTCATAAAGGGTTACAGTCTTCATAAATGTTCATTAAGAATATAAATATTTAGCCAATCGTGAAGTGCAGGAAGGTCCGAGTAAAAATCACATAATTATTTTTGTAACAAGCTGCTAGTGTAAAAAGTTATGTTATCAACAATACATCAAAGTGTTAACATCTACTATTTAAACTCACTGATTTAAAATTATTATATATATATATATACATACATACATATATTTTTAAAGACATATGATAAAGCTTATCTTAGCCACAATTTAGAAGACCAGTATCTCAATGACATGCAAAGAAGAACTGAAACATAAAATAAACATAAACAGAAAGAGAAAGAGAATATCACGGGATAAACCAATGGCGCAAGTCATGAGGGAGAAAAATACCCCAACTACTATGTCCTGAAACATGTAGACACTAGAGAGTAGACAAACCAAACCAACAAGTACAGAAGAACATGATAGAAAATAAAATAAAATAAAAATACTAACAAGAATATCCCAAACAATTTGTGACACCCCGAATTTCTCGGAATATCAAGAGCGATAATAACTATAATTTTGGAAAAATATTTAATTAAGATACCCATTCATTCCAAAAATTTAAAATGTTCATAATGCATCACATTTTTTAGTTCTTAATACAAGGAGACAAAATAAATAAAGATTGTTTATCGGAACCAAAATATTAAAACTAGCATCTAGACTAATCATGATTGGGAAATCCACGGCTCCTGCTGTTCATTCTCATCGTTTCCTGTATTTCCATAGCCTACATCAGGACCTGACATGAAACGCCATGAGCTGCGAAGCCTAGAGAAAACATAACCCAAATATTAACAAATTCTAACATACACACATACAACCTTTTATCAAACAATCACAGAGGAAGCAATAAAATACAGATTGTGAGAAGATGTATGCTTATGATTTATTTTCAAATCCTAGGGTTATTAACTATGTGATTTTTAGGATCCATTTATTCGAAAATAGATCCTCCTATCCCAAACCACATAGAAATGGACACCTCCAACCGATCTAAAACCCTCCTTGTAAGATAATGACTGCATAACCAAGCTATATACCCAACTATGCCATTCTAATTACAAGGACGTAGCATAAGGTCGGACCACTGGCCATGACAGCCCGATACTAATGCGCTGCAGCGGTGTAGGTCTTTGTGCATGCCACCAAAGCTACCTAAAGAGTTTCGATACAATGCCGGTGCCATTCTAGGGTCCGTGACACACACTTTATTAGTTAAGCTTCATTTTTAATTCTGAAAACATGCCCATTTACAACCAGCCGGAAATTTACCCGTTCATTCATTTATCTATCACTTAATATATTTGGTGAAATGGAACCCATATTCAAACCCAATGATGGTGATGAATTAACAACATATGAACATGGAAAAGAACCCACTTTACATTTCATGTAGATAACAATGACATGTGATATTATTTTAATCAATTAGGCTACCAATAAGAACATGTCAACTAAAATACATTCAAAAAATTAAAATATACATGACATGGAATATACCCAAATAATACTAAGCATGAAATAATTGATGGTCATACCACATGATTAGGAACACAATACCACAATACTTTTCAAATCTAAATAGAAAACAAAAGCAGAACTTATAGCTCTCTATGTGTCTTCCAAAGAAAAATGGAAAATGGTATTTAGATTCCATAATAAAATTTGCTAAAAATCAGAGACGTAAAATGATGTGTTAGGGTCATTTAGGAACTGACTTTGCATAAACCAATTTATAGATAGGGAGAAATAAATAATTTACCAACAGTGTTCCAGATTCGCACCTCTTTAGAAAAAATAGAATATCTTTGTGTACAGACCTCCAAATGATGCGAGACAAGTGGGGTTAGGTTCCTAACTTAAGTATATAACTTTACCAAGTGGTTTCATGCAAAAATATTATTTGTACGAGAAATGGTGCTAGTTTTAAGTGACAGGTCAAAAATAGTTTCTAGGTCAGCAGTGAAGAAAATTTTGATGTTGGTGGTGATGATGCTCCTTCAAAATCTTCAAGAATCTTCTAAGTTTTTTTTCTCTTTTTTCCCTTATTTTTCCTTCTTCTTTCCTCTCATTCCTCTTTCTAGAACTTAGCAATTTGGTCATGAGGGAGGAGAGAGATTGGATTTTATACTCCCTCATGCTATGATGGGTGGTGTAAGATGTTCCAATTTTTGCCCAATAGGATTGTATGCATGACTTACAAGATGTAACCCATGACTTGGAGTGCACTCAAGGTTGGAGATATTGGGGAAGAGTAGTAATCCATGTGGGGGAAGAAATTTATGAATCAAATTTATTTTATCTTTTAGCATTTTGGAAGGTATATGATGTATAATTTTAACAAGAAAATGAGTTAAAATTTGATTTAATGTATCTATTAAATTGAAAAAGAAATTATATAAAATTATTTTTATATTTTTATTATATATATATTGTGTGCAAATACACATGTATTATTTTGATGTACATTGTTATTAATGTACCATGTATTTTGTTGTGTGATCCTTAAAATTAATCTTTGTGAGCTTTTTAATTTAAACATGTGGAATATGCTTCAAAAATTATGAAATGTGAAATTTATAATTTAATTTTAGTTATGGTAGAAAAATTTTAATTTATTGTATTCTTAATTTATCTTGTAGTTTGGATTATTATCATTTAAGTATTCAATATAGGTGTTATTTTTTTTAATTCACCAAAATTGAATATTTTAATTATTTAATTTGAATTATGAAAGTATTATTTTAATTATTTTTAATTTAAAATTTTCGGGTTCTTACACAATTATCCATAAAAATGCACATACAAAGCAAAACAAATATTACACCATGAAATAAAAATAGTACGAAACTAAAATAGCAATAGAACTCATTGGGGACCACGCTCCTGATGACAACTCCGTCTGGGTGGAGATGCAATGTGCTGGCAGCCAATAGTGCCCACAACATCTACTATTGATCCTCCACATCATGCCCGTACTGGGCTGCAAAACGGCCACTCCCCTCCTCTACTCTGGATGGCCGCTCATCGACCTGGTCAACTGTCTGCTCAACGTGAATGCACCGCTCCTCTACTCGTGTCTGATAGTCACCATAGGACATGGTCCACGGTGATATGGAAGAAGATGGACTTGACCTAGATGCACCCAATGTAAAAAAGAGGGAGTCTATTGTAGTGGAAGGGGTGCGTCATCCTCGTCCTCATCCTCGTCCTCTTCCTCATCTACGTTACCTCCTCTCGCCGGAAGTTTCGATAAACTATGAGTGATTTTAGACCATTGCAATAAGGAGTAAGTGCAGATGACCTCCTCAGGAATCTCAAAATCTAGTAAAGTGTAGGAGGGGGTTCATCGGTGAAGAGATACACCAAGGCACGACACTGAGATTCGCAAATCATAAAAATCAAGTATACAAGGGCTAAGCATAAATCTGCTCATCTCCTCCATGTTCGGATCAAGAATAGAGACCCTAGTGCCTGTATGAAAGGCATAGAGGGCCTGAAGGACAGTGCCACAGTGTTCATCCTTGTGTCTCAATGGGAAAATATTAATCCGTAGGATAACATCAACAAACCACAAAATGCCTCAAAGTTTTTTCTCTTTGCCTTGTAATTAATGAAATGATGTTGATGAAGCTGTAAGTCCTCTTATGTAATATTTATAAGTTATGTTGGTCCCATGAATGAAGTCCATTATGGAACGTATAACTGAAGCAATGTGAAATTTTGGTTATATGAATGTTGTTAAGAATGTTGGGTTATGTACCATTCCTCAAGTCCATACCCAGTGCTCGGGACAGGGTTTGACAGCTTGGTATAAGAGAGCTTAGGTTTAGCCATTTTGGGGAATATTAAGTCCAGATGTCACAGTGGATCAGTATGTATCCGTTTGTGTCGTGAGTCACATAGAATGGTAGACGGACTCTTGTTGAATTCCAAACGTGTGTTATGAGTTGGTCTTGAAAAGATAGTCAAGTGGTTAACTCTATGAGATGACGTATACATAGAGCGTTATATGAATTCACTAAGTTATGATAGAGTGGATCATAACATGTAGATTAAAGACGTATTTTGGTTATATTTTAGGAAATGGACAGAAAAGAAGAATCGTACACTTCGGTTCATGTGAAATAAGAACATCACGAGGAATAAGGGGAACCTGAAGTTCAACAAGAGCCTAAGATTCAGAATGACCAGACTTTAAGGTGAATGTTTGAAGCCATGACCCACATGATGGAACAATAAGCGCAACATTATGGGAGACCACCTGTAGCACCAGTTGGGATGAACAACACGATCTACATTCAATTCAAAAACTTGGACCCTCCCTCGTTCAATGGGAGCTCTGGCGAGGCAGAAGCCAAAAATTGGATCAAGAGGATTGAACAAGTTTTTGACCTCATGACGGTGACAGACCGACAGAAGGTTCGACTGGAAACCTTTATGTTGACTAAGGAGGCACACCAATGGTGCGAAACAACTTTAAGACTACTAATTGTACCAGTGGAAGGAGTTGCACCACTAGTAGTAACGTAGGACCAATTCAAAGGGGAATTTAATCGAAAGTATTTTCTTGAAAGCTATCGACACGAGAAGGAACACGAATTCATCATGCTGAAGCAGAATGATGGAACGGTGAACCAGTACGAAGTCTAGTTCACAGCCTTGTCACGTTTTGCACCATCTATTGTGGCAACTGAAGTTGAGAAGAGTAGGAGGTTCCAAAGTTGTTTGGGTTACCTCATCCATTCGAGATTCTCTACCAAGAACTTTGGAACATATGCGATATTGGTGGAAGCTTCTAAAAAGGCTGAGAAGGACATGATGGAAGGTATGGAGAGATAGGAGACGTTCAAAAAGGCTCGCTTCGACACAAAGACTTATGGAAAGGCGAAGTCTCAAAACCATAATGTTGTTTAAGGTTCACAGACCATGGGAAGTCCTTTTAAACTACCCATGAATAGAACTAAGACTTGTATCAGGAATACACGTGGAGGTTTCGCTCCCAGATATAACACACAAGATAAGGGAATGGTTGGCAGTTAGGGCGGGCTTAAACAATGCTGGACATGCGAAAAGTCAGGGCATATGTTGAGAGATTGCACTGCTACAGTGGATAGACCGAGCATCAAGTGCCACAAGTGTGGATAACAAGGCTATATTCAAAAATATTGTCGATGGGGGGTCAGGCAGCGACATCAGTAGGAAGTAGTGCAATGGGAAGGCTTGGAAACACAGGAAATTTTAATCAAGCGCGCGGAGGTCCATCTGGAAACATTCAAGGATGAAGAGATAATAATGCCGAAAGACAACAGACGCAAGAGAGAGTGTTCTCTATGACACGTCATGTAACACCCCATAATTTTTAAAAATTCAAATTACATTCTGTTATGAATTAAGAAAAAGTCTTGCAAGTAATCTTTCTTAAGAATCAAGTTGAGGCGCAAAACATGTAAACTAAGTATAGGATTTGTTTGGAAGCCTAAGTTGATAATTCAAAAAGGCTTAAAAAGAGAACTAAAGTAGGTCTTAAATAAGCTTATAAGCTTTGATTCAATATATGAACAAAGGTTTAAGAACTATTGAATGAAAGTCGAGTATGAAAAATCGCAAAACCTTTTTAGTTTATATTTTAATTAATAAAAACTAGGTTTTAACGATCCGAAACGATTTAATCAATCCACGATAATGAAATTACTAGAAAGCGAATAAACAATCAACACAATCAACACACGAGATTTTTACGTGGAAAACCCAACTGGGCAAAAATCACGGGACTGAATCCACAGTCCAGGAAAGCAATGCACTATAAC
>JAUTBS010400782.1:0-10194 GCA_032361285.1 Aequorea victoria | reverse complement strand
TGTTATTGTACCCAAGTGTCGGGTGGTGGTCGGGTGTCGTGTCGGATCCTTTCGGCGTAAAGGAGTCCGGGTTGAGTATTAGAGCTTCATCATTTTTTTTACATATCGCATCCTGTTATATCTGTTGTATGTACTTAAGTGTAGAAATATTTGGTTCGGGAGTTTCTTTCTGGGCCTTGCAGCTCATGGCGTTTCATGCCAGGTAACGAAGAAGTCCCCGAGGAGCAAGACGAAGGCTGTGTAGAGCCGTGGCTGATGAGCGAGAATTGCAATTTTTATTAAGTTTCAGTTGTATTCCTTTTGGTCTGTAATATGTAAACAACTGTGCAATATGGATGAAGGAACAATCGATATTATATATTATAAATATTAAGTTTTGTGTTGGATGATTGTCTTAGTATAATCCTATTTAATATTATTATGTCTCTTAACGACCCGAGAAATTTGGGGCGTTACAAGAAATCTTTGAAAAGGCTTGGAAAAGTAAATCACAAGTGCTAAAAGTCTGAGGGCTTTGGAACGCAGTTTGGTGAGTCTTCTGTAGGAAGCTGAAACGGATATCACAAGTGCTAGAAGTTTGAGGGCTTTGGAATGCAGTTTGGTGATAGCTTGTAAAAGGTTTGAAGCATACCCGTAAGTGCTATCATAGTGGAAAAATCTTAAGAAAAGCTTGAGGAGTGAACGTAGACTAGAATAGCCGAACCACTATAAAATTACGGTGTCATCCTTCTATCCCTATCTCTTTATTGCTTTTATATTATCTGTGAATATTTATTTTATATATTCCTCTAACTGTTATTGTTTTTAAAAGAATTTTAAAAAACTAAAAAGACATTTAAAACCCTATTCACCCCCCTCTAGGTTTATTATTGAATAACAGTTAGATCGCAGCCGGAGAAGAAATTAGAATTGATGATCCTCGACGCCGTTCTTCGCCGAAAATGATGAAAACTTAGAGTTGTGGAGAATAGGAAGAGGGAATGATCTTATTTATAAGCTCTGGTACGCCACAGAAAAGTAAAAGTTTGAATCCGAAAGGGGTCCTAATATATCAGGAATTTCTCAAAGCAACAGAGGTCGAAGTACAGCAAAGTAACCGACATAAAGGCCCCGAGGGTCGGACCCGCCATCCTGGCTTGGTCCCTAGGGCCGATCCAGGCATGCTGGCAGAAAGATCCCCGAGGCCCAACCCAACCATCTTGACTCGAGCCCCAAAGGCCGAATCGGCCCTGTAGGCCTCAGGCTGACCTTTTGACCCTTTTTTGTATTTTTCGAACTCGGTATGCATCTGTCCTCTCTAGGTTTGGTAAAGAGTCTCTTTATATTCCTTTTTTTATTTGAGTCATTTGTAAGTCCTGGTTCAACATTCATTCAAATAAAGCAAGTAAAAGACAAGAAATTTAACTAATAATAAATGCTCCAAAAGGAAAAATTCATACATATTTTTTTACAAGAAATAAAGAAAAACTCTCGAATCATTGATGACCTCTCTTTGAGGTCACCCTCGTAGTACGGCGCAAAGATGTCATCTCTAACGCCTCCTCACTGTCGGCCATAAAGAAGGTGGAAAGTCTAACGGTGTCACCGCTCCTCGACTATGAAACAGAGGCACGTGGATGGAAAGATGAGAAAGCCCTAGGGCAAGAAGGGCCCGCCCTCGGAGAAGAAATAGGCCGATGAGTTGGCTAGCCCATAAGATGGGTAGAAGTGCTAACATGTGGAAGAAAGAACAGGAAGATCATCAATACTTTGAAAATTCTGAAGAAAGTAGCTTAACTAAAAGAAGCTTTACAATGCCTCACACTGTGCCACAAGAATAAGGTGCACTGAACGCAACCTCCCACCTGTGAATGAATGCCCTCAAAGAGTAGATGGCATCATGGACCATCTAGGTCTAGGAACAAGGAACCTGCAGTTCACAATAAAGACATAAAGGAAACAAGAAAGTTCGGGGATGAGTGAATGGAAAAAAGTAACTAAAGCAGGAAACTCACTGAGCCAGTCTCACAAAGAAGGGGAATATCCCCATAACTCGGCAGCTCTAAGTCATGACGCCACATGACTCCATCCCCTCCCACAAGGTCTATGTGAAGAGGGATATTAGAGAACCCTCCATCTCCACCTAGCACAGCCACCTAGATAACACTCTCGGGAGGATAAATACGGACCCTAGCTGATGGTCCCGCAAACTCAGGCTTGGGAAGAGGAATGCCATGTGTGAATAGATGTATAAACTTAGTCCGAACGAACTCGACATAGTCACCCTCTAAGAAGAAGGCCTCAATAAAACTCCCTTGCATCGATACGTCAACGTCCTCGTCGCTAGCAAAACCAAAGGTATTCCTCATGAGATGAGGAGGAGGCACAGGAATATGGAGAACACCGGGTCCCAAAGACTGACGAGAAACACTCTCGCCCAAGTACCACTCTCGGCCAATATGGGCCTCGAATAGAATCTGCTACTGAGAACTAGTCTCAATACGTACGAAGAGTTTGGATTGAGGCATGCTCTCCCAAGGGATCCAAGTAACCTAAAAAATAAAGGGTCAATGAATATATAAAAATGATAAAAGTGGCAAGGAATTGAAATTCAAGTGCGCACTCACCTTTCCAGTCATCATAGCACTGAGGGAATTCCTCACAGTGAGAACAGAACCAGTGTCCCTCCGCTTCCACATGTACTACTACATCATCGCTGTCTGCGAGGAAAAGTCTCCTCCGCCAGAAGAGAGGAAAGAGGAGCCAAAGTAGGGAAATACTCAAAATACCACAGCTACAAGAAGGGATGCATAATCAAGAAGAGAAAGAGGAAATGAAAAAAATAGAAAAATTAAGAAATAATAAAGATGCTTACCTCCCATACAGCCAAAAAACAAGAAATGCATCCACTCGCGCCACACAGCAGGATACCTATGTTCCAATATAGCAATGCTAAGTCTGCTCATCCCCAGTCATACTCCCCGATAGACTCAATGGCGTATATAGATCGCAGCAAGCCTAAATAAACAATGTTATCCGAGTTGGAAAGAAGAGATACACCCAGAAGATATAAAATAAAAGCCCGAGTCAGGAAGGCCTCATCCACGACAGTCTCATAGTGAGCGTGTCGAAAGCTGGCCCATAAAAAAGTGTAAGGCACAAGATCGTCATTGTCATGCCCAAACTGATAGCGAGGCCCAGTACACTCTCCAGCTCTCCTAAAATCTTAGAAATATTGTTGTCATAGAGCAATGGTAAACCACCGACCCGTAACACGGTCAACATAGAGAAGTCCAAAAGTGTGAGAGTCATCTCATTGAAAGACATGTGAAATGTGTTGGTGGTATCCCACCACCTCTCGGATAGACTGCACACCACAAAAGAGCTCCTACAAGTCTTCGACTGGACCTGGATAAAATCGTGGAATTCGGTATGGTTCACAGCTGCCCTAACCCAAGAAAGAAGGTCATCATACCATGCAAAGATGCTATAATTAGACCCGTGGGCCTTCAGTCGTCCCTGCTGTGCCTGTTTCAAGAAAAAGAGAAAAAATCATTTTTTTATTGTTGAAAATGAAAATAATAAAGAAATGTGTCAAAACAACTCATAGATCATGAATGGATGAAAAAAGATGAGGAGATGTGAAAAAAAGTATATTGTCAAGCCTAGGCACATGGCACATACAAGGCATGCCCATGCCCATGTCTTGACACACAAAAATAAGGCATTCTAGGCCCTGGCACTAGGGTCAAGCATTTCATCAAATACCTTGTGTGCATCTTTCAAAGATCACTCCAATCTAGATTTCTAGGCATGAATCATGGTCTAAATCCAACACAAATCACAAGAATAGAGTAGGGAGACGAAGATTAACAAGTTTTATTTAGAACCCATCAAGATTAGAACTATGGATTCTAAGATTTTTTAAAATCAAAGCCTAGGTTCCATACTCTTCAAGAATGACAACAATGAGGGAAATGGAGAAAAAAACTCACTAGTCCCGCATATACTCGGCTAGAATCGTGACCTTGAGCGTTCTTTTACAAGAAACCATCCGCAAATCTACCGGAGTACATGAATGTGTGAGGATTTTGGAAGAATTGGTGAGAATAGTCACCATAAAGTTCTTCATCCCTTTCCATAGTGGATGAAGATGATAAAGATGGGAACAAAGGGAAAATAATTAAAATTTAAGAAAAAAGAGTGTTTCAAGTCAAGTTTTTGAAGTCAAACCAAATAAATCAAAAATTCTAAGTTCCTAGAGAGAGAAGAAGCAAATGAGAGCAAGGGGGAGCATTGAAGCAATGAGGCTCGGCCTTCCCTAAAAATGGACACAATAGGTGCCCCCATTACTGGACTGGCCACCCTGGCTAGGCCCCCCAGGACCGTACTGGCCCTCTGGGCCTGGCCCAGTCTATTTTGCTTTGGCCCCGGCTCAAATGCATTGAGCCCGGTGCAAGGTGTTTTGATGAAAACTTAGGATTAGTATGAGCTTTAAAATAAATGATTAAGACTTGACTTTGAGCACTAATCATGTCAATTTTAAAGAAAAACAAACAAAAGAAGTGATATCAGTGGTTCACTGATCATCCGAAGGATGAATCTTGAGAAAAGCACTCAGACCGAGCCATTACCAAAGTTTTCGAGAGGGAGGATCCTCTTGACGACTGAGGTTGAGTAACGGCATTGTGGATGTCATTCCACCCTGCTCCAAGTCAAAACTTTCAAGCTAAGAGAAATTTCAAACGACTGAGGTCGAGTTACGCGTCAAGCGTCAAGGTCGAAGTCATGTTTTGCCTCGAATCCAGAGCCTTTAAGAAGAAAGAGATTTCAAGTGATTGAGGTCGAACTACATACCAGGAATCAATGACGAAGTCCTACTATGCCCTGAATCAAATTTTTTCCAATGATTGAGGTCAAGTTACATACTCGACACTGTGGATGAAGTCCCACTCTCCCATCGAATCAAAGTTTTCAAAGAATTGATAGAAAATAGAGAGGGTTCCTAAGGAATTGAGGTCGTGGATTACCCACCTCTTTTTAAGGACTTGAAGTTGTGTCTTATGCAGCCTTTTAAACCCAGAATGTGTGAGTATCTCGTTCTGGCGCGACTGAGGTCGGGCTGCCATAAGAGTTAACAGAGAGATTTTTCAAAGCCAGAATGTGTAGAACGTGATGGGTGCGTCACCACATTACCGGAGTGACTGCGGTTCTATGACGAGACTTGAATGCTAGTAGAACTATTAACACGTGAATGATGGTAGAACCACTAAATTCTGAGGACTTTGAATGGCAGTAGAACTGTCAGGTGTTCAAATGGTGGTATAACTACTAGTCTTTGTTATGTTTTAAAAGATTTCCAATACTAAAATGTGCAGAATGTGGTGGGTACATCACCACATTACTAGAGCAACTGTGGTCGTGTGACGAGACTTGAATGGCAGTAGAACTACTCAGACGTTGAATGGTGGTAGAACTAGTAAAGTTTGGAAACTCTTGAATGGAAGTGAAACTGTTATGCATTTGAATGGTGATAGAACCACTAGTCATTGTCATTAAGATTCTTTGGAAGTAATCCTAAAAATACCTGAATGCGACAGAGATCTTACCCCTTTGATGTTTTCTCTTTGAACGTGTCCCTAAAAATACTTGGGCATGGTTGAAATCTCTGCCTTGTGATCCTAAACATACCTAGACACGAAAGAGTCTTGATTTCATTGATGATTTATTCCTTGAAAGCAATCCTAAAGATTCTTGGATGCAATAAAGGACTCCCCCCTGCCCGTGAAATTCATTAAAATTTAGGTCTATGCTCTAAAGATACCTTAGTCTTTCCTTAAGTTTTTGTTGATATTTTGATACTTTAGGCTTTGAAGCAACCCTAAAGATACATGGGTGCGGCAAAGATATTTTCTTTTATTTCATTGATGAGTTTGTTTTCTAGCTCCATGCATTATGCCTTGTCAAAATATTTTTTCTTTACTTTGACATTTGCTCTTATGCACACTTGGCGCTACATGTGCTCTGTCGAAGAGGGGCATCTGTAGATACTCCATTTTGACCGGACATAATGCATAGGACTGCCGGTTAGTCTTTCCTAATGATGAGAATATTCTTGAGAATGAGGATAACTTCCAACAAGAACAAACCGACATGCATGAGAGACGCTCAAAGCAAAATTTGTATCCAAACTTGCCCCGTTTCCGATGGTTTTGGACACAATTCTTCTGGAAATCGTCATCCAATCTTTTGAACCTTGATTTC
This sequence comes from Aequorea victoria, assembly GCA_032361285.1. Classification (NCBI taxonomy): domain Eukaryota; kingdom Metazoa; phylum Cnidaria; class Hydrozoa; order Leptothecata; family Aequoreidae; genus Aequorea; species Aequorea victoria. The sequence goes on along the minus strand of JAUTBS010400782.1, from coordinate 3,951 downwards.
AACCAAAATAAATTCAAAACATATATCTTAAATCTTTATTTTAATTTCTGGAAGTCAATGTGGGCCTTCTTTGCTTCCTGACCCAGAACCCCCTCCGTTTAAGATAATTTTTGACACATTTTCTTCAGAAGTCATCTATCCCCTTCAATTTGACTTAGATTCAAATTGAGGTGAATAACTCTATTTATAGGTAGGTCGGGCCCAAAAACTACTTTTTTGACATTATATATCAAAAATACATGTTTTTTTGAGATCTTTTCAAAAATATCATTGAATTCTTTTTTCATGCTATAATGTTGATTTTGTATAAATATCATGGTATATGCCATGTTAGGATTCATAACTCATTTAACCTAGTAGCATATGATTTAGTGCACAAAAGAACGTAGTACCATGAGGTAAAGTTCCCAATCTAGTTTAATGATAGAATCCTAAAATGAACTCGCACACGAGCACCATTATGGTTGAACGTATAGGTTACTCGAATGATAGTTATGTTAGTCATTAGGTAAACAGTGAAGATAGGAACTTAAGAATTGTTTTTGATTATCCTGAAGGTGATAAACGATTATAAATATATGAAATTCTATTTCTAGATAGTGTGCTTTATTTTACACTTTTTACATGCTTGAGATGAAAGTATGGCCACAACCCTCTTGTTTGTTCTAAAATAATTTTGAACGTGAGCCTACCTAGTCATGTCATTTAGCATTCATGTATTAGTTAGATATATGAACTTAAACTCGATAACCCAGAGTAATGAGTAAAGACTAACCATGAGATTGGACTTAGTGGATGCCTAACACCTTTTCACTCAGTACCTTAGCCCCCAAACTCAATATGTGGTGATGAAAGAACTAAGCCTAATCCACAAGAGTCACACATAGGTTCTTGAAACTTAAAACTAAGTGGCAATTCCAGTTTGTACCAAACTTTCGTTTCAATGTTATTCTGATCGCAATTGAATTGGCGAGTGTCATGTAATCGAGAATCGATTATTTGTCTATGAATGTCATGATTTGACAAGGAATAACAATGCATTTGCCTTAACAGCCATAAGGGCTTTCCTGGTAAGGACCAACCTCTTTCCTTCGCAAAGAGGGGAGGGAGGGTACCTACACCACCAAGGACTACTGAGGATGCAAGGACTAGTGAGGCTATAGAGGTAATGGTGCAAGAGGTGAGGCTACAGGGGGTGATGGTTCAAGATGTGAGGCTACACGGGGTGATGATGAATCATATAATGGGTAGGGGTTTGATGAAAGATGGGAGGATATGACCTTTCTAAGTGAGGATGGATTTAATGAGAATTCAGATGATAAAGAGTGGGAGGATTATAATACAGAGTAGAGTAATTATGAGGTTTGTAGCCACAGTAGTAGTGATGGTGTAAGTGTTGAAGGTTGTCAGACTGAAGGCCTGCTGTGAAATGTTGATTATGACAACAGTGGTCGAAATCAATCATCTGGTGAGGAAGATAGTCATGTATGAACAATTAATAGGTTGATAAAAGGGAATTTATTTGAGGCTAAGGGTAGTAAAATTGAGTTTAAGGTTGGTTTGTTGTTTTTCAATATCAATATGTTCGGAGAGGCATTAAAGAACTATGTGATTCAAGAAGGGTTTAAATTGGTGAGGGACAAGAATGAGAGAACAAGGATCACAACTCATTGTGGTTCTGAAGGTTGTAAGTGGAGGATTCATGCCTTCCCATTGCCTGATGAAATTATTTACATGATCAGGAGTTATTGCCCAGAGCATACATGTGTGAAAGCTGGAAGAAATTCATAGGCTAATTACTGGTGGATAGCTAAGAAACTTGGGAAGAGATTTAGGGAGACTCCTAACATTTCCCTTAATGCAATGAGAGCAGCATTGAAAGAGAAGTACAGTATAAAGGCTAGTAAGATGCAGTTGTATAGGCTAGTAAGATGCAGTTGTATAGGCCCAAAAAGATAGCCCTATAAGAGATTGAGGGTAATCATGGAGCATCATATGTGAAACTGTCCAGCTATGCAGCTAAACTAAGGAGGAGTAACCTTGGTTCCTCGGTGAATATTGAACTTGATAATTATCATCATCAATTGACTCATTCTTTTAAAAGGATATTCATTTGTATTCAAGCAATGAAAATTTGTTTCCTAAAGAGTTGTAGACCATTTATATAACTTGATGGCTGTCATCTAAAAGGCCCATATAGTGGGGCATTATTATGTGTTGTTAGACTAGATGGGAATGGCAGATTATTTCCAATTGCTTTTGGGGTTGTAGAAAGTGAGACAAAAGAAAGTTGGTCATTCTTCTTCAGTTATCTTCATGATTGCATTGGGTTGCTTCTAAAGAATTGGCCATGGACTTTCTAGTCTGATGGCCAAAAAGTATGAATTTAATATTGTTTCTTATTTTTGTATTTATTTCTTAGTTAAATAATAACTTTTTTTGTATTAATACAATTTTCTCATGTCAGGGAATCCATGTTGCTATTGATGAGTTCTTTCCTGGTGCAATCCATCGTAGATGTTGTCGTCATCTATATAACAACTTCAAGGCGCAACATCCTGGAATTTAGCTTAGGAATCTCTTCTAGTGGGGCTGTCAGAGCACCAAATAAAGATGCATTTTGAAAGTTAATGTCTCAAATCCAAGTGCTTAGTGAACCTACACACAAGTGGCTGTGTGACATGCTTGTACATAGTTGGGCTAGGCACAAATTTGACACAAGTGTTAAAACTGATCATGTCACAAATAATCTGACAGAGTCCTTTAACAATTGGGTAGGTGATTTAAGGGAAAAATCTATTTTGACACTTGTAGACTGTATGAGGAGAAATCTGATGAATATGTTTAAAAAAAATTAAGGAGTGGTGCGCATGGTTGTAATTAGTCACACAAAATAGTGTGAAGAAATTAGACAAGTTAAAACAAGAAGCAAGATTTTATGATATTTTATTTGCTGGGGGATGAGTTTAAAGTGAACGAGGGAAGTACAAAGTTTGTAGTATTTTTTGAAAGGACTACATGTTCTTGTGGAGTTTGGGATATATGTGATATTCCTTGTAAACATGCAATTACTGCAATTGTTTACAAGAGATTGAACATAGAGAATTATTATCATGAATATTTCACCCAAAGCATGTATGTAAAGGCTTCTCATTTCTTGTCATTCTTCTCGAATTTATTCTCTCGTTTGTCATTATTTTCCAATTTAATCTCTCATTTTTCTTTCTTCTCAGTATTCTAATTTCCTATCCTTCTTCTCATTTCATTTTATCTTTTTTCATTATGTTTGTAATTCAGGTACCAAGTTAAGGAAGTCAATATCGTGGGAGGTTTGCACCAGCTAAAGGAAGAAGTAGGAGATCTACAAGAAGTCGCAGCTCAACTAGAGCAACGAAACATGGCCACTAAGTCATTACACATATCTTCCAAAATCCTAAACCATTATAGATAGCTTCCAAAACACTCCACCATAACTATACTCATTTGACCATTACAAGAACCAACACAAAGACAATGAGGAATGCAGCGAAGGTAATGCTTACAATCAACAACATTTTGATAACTCCTTACCCAGACTCAATGTGTTCCATCCTCTTCATAAGGGCAGTGATAGTCTTCCACTCATTATGGCTCTCAGTTTCCTTCCTCCAAGTACCCTCAATTCTCCCATCACTTTCATTCCTCTTATTAGTAGGAATTGTATTAGTAGGCACCCACCAGCTGAAGTAATTGCATCAATTCTCAGCACATTTAAAGTAAAGCCTCCCAGAATGTTTCTTAGCTTCCGATATTTCTACAGTTGCTGTCACGCCCCATTTTCGGGAATGGTGACCGGTCATGATTCATGGGCCTTGGCCCAATAAACCAAGTAAGTCTAAATCAGAATTTGACAATCTATAAGTTAAATAATTACTCATTTACCATAGATTAAATCATAAAATACTTTTCTTC
>JAUTBS010400771.1:0-10195 GCA_032361285.1 Aequorea victoria | reverse complement strand
CAATCAATTAAAAGATCTTACATCTTCATTCGACGTTTAGTGCTTACTGAACGTGTCGTGAATCGTGAGGCGTCACAGTCTAGCTTGACTAGGGTTGGATCATGCATATAAGCTTGGTGTTTGAACAACTTCACATGGTTTGTGATATGGGCAAGTTCCTATTTGTTGGACTGGGCAAGTCCCCCCATGCATGTTGTTGTGTTGTGAAAGTTGTTCGGTCATTAGTGGTGCCCAAGTGACTTTAGACATGACGCCAGTGAAGGCATCAAAAACCCTTTAAGTGGTGGATCTATGGATCCCACACCCATGTACATTGCATGTAACATCAAGTATTTAACCTCGTTACGTGGTCATGATTGTCATAAGGAGGGTTTGTTGATGGATTTGGTATTCACTCTTGAAGGTTTTGTGTGTGTGTAGTCAAACGTTGGATTTGACGCTTGCAAAGGCATCAAAAGCCCTTTAAGTAGTATTGGATCTGCGGATCACACACCCTTGTGGCCTGTATGAAACCACAGGTATCTAACCTAGCTACGAGGTCATGATTGTCACAAGGAGGGTTTTTTGATGGCTTCAGTGTTCACTTGCCGAAAGTCTTGTAGTTGACTGATTCCTTCGACAAAGGGAATCCTAGTCGGTTTAGTGGTGATCTTTTATGGAGTTGGTCTCATGCGCATACATTTCCATATCATGCAATGATGCTCTTATCATGATTATTACTATATGTTATGTGTACTGTAAGTGTTAGAAACGTAGGGTTTGTGGGTATCCTTTTGGGCTTTACAGCTCATGGCATTTCATGACAGGTAATGAGGAGGAAATAACGGAGGAAGTAAGCGCCAAAGATTACGTAGAGCCTTGGCTCACCTGCAGGTGTGGTGGTGGCACCAAAAAAGACTATCTTTTTGAGGACTTTTAAATATTTTTATGTTGAAAATATCATTATGTAATATAAACTTATGAAAAAACAATAAGCTTTTAAGTTGTATGGATGTTATATTAAGTTAACTATCTTTATGTAGATGTTGTATGGCGATAGTATAACCCTATGTAATATAATTATGTCTTATGATGTACCAATTTTTAGGACGTCACATCATTGACGATCATGGACAGAACAGAGAGAGGGGGATGACTAGAATAGAAGGGCAGCTCCCCTGGTTTCCTAAGACAGATAAGAGATAACCGTGATCCATAGACCAATGGATCACAACTAGAAGAACAGTCTTAGGGGCCAGATATAGAAAGCTCGACACTTACAGGTCGCGATGCAAGTACAGCCGACCGAGAATAGAAGGTAGGAGGACAGAGATATCCTTCATCGAGAAAGATTCAGAGCGAGCTTAGCACATGCACAATGGCACCTTGGTCATAACCTTGAACATGCTAGGGTCCAACGTCAAGAGAATCTTTGTAGATTAGGGGAGCTCGGCCGAGGTCATGTACTACAAAATTTTTAAGAAGCTTAGCCTTGGAAAAAAAGACTTAATTCCATCACTCACCCCTTTAGTGGGATTCAACTCACAGCTAGTATGGCCTCTCGGGAGGGTGATGATCCCCATTCGGGCGTGCTCAATCACCATTAAAACCGACTTCTTGGTAGTCGATGTCCCCTCAACCTATAATGTCATAGTTAGTTGGTCCTAGTTGCATGAGTTAAAGGCCGTACCATTGACCTACCATCAATTGATGAAGTTCCCCACTGAAGAGGGTGTGAAGGTGATATATGGTGATCAGATTGCTTCAAAAGAATGCTTTGTGGCCGCACTAAAGACAAAGAGAACCATAGTGCAAGTTGAGCTGGTGGAAATCCCAGATCAACCTATCCTGGAAGACGTCGGTGTAGAAACAATAGGAAAAGCAGTAGAAGAACTCCTAACAATCCCCATCAATGGTGACGATCCAGAAAAGTTCTTCTTGCTCGGCCCTACCATGGCAGAGGAAGAGAGGACAAAAATAAAGGTGAATATCGAAGTCTTTGCGTGGACTCTTTACAAAATTCCAGGGGTTGACCATGCCTTCATTTGTCATGAGCTTAATTTTAGCCCGACCTACAAGCTGGTGAAGTAAAGAAGTTGCAGACCGGCCCCGAACACATTGAAGTTGTGGCTGAAGAACTCGCTAATCTCCTTGAAGCCGAGGCAATTAGGGAGGCTCACTACCCTGATTAGCTGTCAAACGCGGTGGTAGTAAAAAAGAAGATCGAAAAGTGGAGAGTTTGCATGGACTTTACAAGTATGAACAATCTTGCTTGAAAGAAAGCTTTCCTCTGCCAAAGATCAACCAACTGGTGAACTCAATGGTCAGGTATGTGCAGATGAGCTTTTTTGATGCCTACCAAGGTTACCACTAAATTTCCATGTTCAGCCTAGACCAAGAGAAATATATATTCATCACTCCTAGAGAGACCTATTGTTACAAGGTCATGTCCTTCTGGGTTGAATAACGTAGGGGCAAGCTCTCAGATGATGGTAACGAGGATGTTTACCGTAATGCTTGGCCGAATAATAGAAGCATACATAGACGACATAGTGGTGATATCCAAAGAAAAAGAGTACCACTTGGCCGACCTCCAAGAGATGTTCAACATCCTCAAGCACTACAAACTTTAGATAAATGTCTCCAAATGTGCCTATGGCATCGGCTCGGGTATGTTTCTCGATTTCTTGGTCACACACAGGGGTATTGAAGTGAATCCAGACTAGATTCAGGAAATTCAGGCTGTGCAGAGGCCTAACTTAGTGAATGACGTCTAGAAGCTAATGGGGATGGCTACCGCCTTAAACAGATTCATCAGCCATTTTTGAACAAGTACTGACTATTCTTTCAAGTCTTGAGAAAGAACCCCAAATTCCAATGGACTGAAGAGGCAAACTAAGCTCTAAAGGAAGCAAAGAATTATTTGACCGAGCCTTTCCTCCTCTTCACACCTATCGCCAGAGAAGTCCTTTACCTCTACCTTGTATGTCCTAACACACCATAAGTGAAGTGTTGGTCCGAGACAAAGATCAACAACATTAGCTCATCTACTACGTTGGCAAGACCTTGTCCGATGCTGAAATAAGATATTTACTACTAGAAAAGTTGGACAATGCCTTGGTCGTGGCCTCAAGAAAGATGATACACTATTTCCAAACCTACCCCATCACTATGCTCACAGAATACCCGTTGAAGGCCCTTCTTGGGAAAACAGACCTCACAGACAAAATCTCTAGATGGGTCATGAAACTCAGACAATAGCACATCATCTACGAGCCTAGAACTTCCATTAAGGCCCAAATAGTAGCTAACTTCATAACTAAATTCACTCCATCACCAGCATTATCTAGCCTAACGGTTGAAGCTCCAGCCATCGAGCTAGTGGGGGAAGATCCCCCTAAGGCATGAAAGATGCCATTAGTAGGAGTCTAGAGGGTACAAGTGGATGGCACGTCAAACAATAGGGGCATGACCTGGAATAGTCTTGACCTCTCCCGAAGGAGTGGTACTAGAACATTCCCTTAAGCTCGGCTTCAACGCTTCCAACAACGAAACTGAGTGCGAAGCCCTACTCGCCAGCCTCCGTGATGTTAGGAAACTCTAAGTAGCCGAGCTCATTATTTATAGTTTTATAGTAACTAACTGGGGTGTATAAAACTAGGGATGACAGGATGGCTAGATACCTGGAAAATGTCAAGAATGAGCTGAAAAACCTCAAAGCCTTCAACATGCAGCAAGTGGGTCGAGAGTTCAATAGCCATGCTGATGCTTTAGCCTCCCATTCCTTGGCCTTGGAGTCTAGCAGTTCAAGGATAATCACAATTGATTTTATGCCAAACTCCAGCATTGAACCATGACAGAATCTAAAAGAGGTCCTTCCAGCCGACTTATCGCCCAGCTGGAAAGATTCAATTGTGGCCTTGTTAAGGACCGAGCAACTACCGATCGAGAAGAAAGAAGCGCACAAGGTTCGACTTAAGCTAGCCTGGTTTTAGCTCTCTCCTACAGAAAAGTTGTATATAAGATCTTTCATCAAACTGTACTTACTTTGTGTTTATCCAAGCATGGTAGAAGACCTTCTTTTCAAAATCCACGAAGGGATTTACGAGAGTCACACAAGGGGAAGATCTCTGGCGCATAGAGCGATTACTCAGGGGTATTTGTGGTCATAAATGCAGAAATACGAACAATAATACGCTATGAAGTGCGAGAAATGGTAGAAATCTACCTTTCTTATCCACTAGCCCTATGGAGAACTCTTTCCCCTCACAAGTCTATAGCCTTTTGCTTAATGGCGCCTGGACATTGTGGGATCTCACCCAAAGGCCATCAACAATAAGAATTTTACTATCACAACAACAGACTATTTTGCCAAGTGGGTGGAGGTCGAGTCGTTGACCAACATTTGGGAGACAGACGTGAAGAAGTTCATCTGGATGAACATCATAACAAGGTTCGGCATCCAAAGAGCCCTCATCTTGGATAACAGAACCTACTTCGATGGATGAATATTAAGAAAATTCATTGCAGAGCCAGGAATACAATTCTATAATTCTACCCTGACTTACCCTTAGTGCAATGGCCAACCAGAGGTATCCAATAAGATAACATTGGATGGAATAAATAAAAGGCTAAAGAAAACTAAAGGAAAATGGGTTGACGAACTCCCCAACATCCTTTCGGCTTACCGAACTACACCTCGGCGGTCAACGGGAGAAACACCTTACTCAATGGCCTATGGGATTGAAGCAGTGATCCCCCTGGAGGTCAGCCTTCCTAGCATGAGGACTGATATGTTCACTCAGAAGAGCAATGACAAGATCCTAACCAGAGATCTGAACTTAGCCAAAGAACTAAAGGAGATTGCCCTCCTCAGAATCCAGGCCTACCAGCAAGAGATGGCAAATGAGTACAACAAGAAACTCAATCCTCAAGACTTTAGTCTCGGAGACCTGGTACTCAAAAAAGTGGTGGGCAACACAAAAGTTCCCACAGAGGGGAAGCTCAGTGCCAACTAGGAAGAACCTTATAAAGTCTGGTCCATTAGAGAAGCGGGAGCCTTAAACTTGGAAGACGCAGACGAGAAAGAAGTCTTTAGGCCGTGGAATAAGGCCAACTTATGTTTCTTCTATTATTATTTTTGTAAATGTCCAGAGGGCTTTATTAATAGAATCATCTTTTTACAAATCTATTCGTGTCAAATTACTCTCAGAAATAATTCAAATAATTTTGAAGGGTTAGAACAACTCCACCTTCAGCCGAGCTAGAACAATTCAGTCTCATCAAGGAATTCGAATATTTCCTAATGGTTATTACAACCCTGACGATAGCTGAGCTAGAATAGTTCAAACCATTCAAGGAATTTGAATAATTCCTAAGGGTTAAAACAAGCCCGACGATAGCCGAACTAGGACAATTCAAACTATTCAAGAAATTTGAATAATTCCCAAGGATTAGAATAACCCTGACAATAGACAAACTAGAACAGTTCGGACCATTCAAGGAATTCGAATAGTTTCTAAGGGTTAGAATAATCCAAATAAAGGCTACTTTGTCGAGCTAGGCTCAGAACGAGGAGCTCGATCACACACTGAGCTTTGTTTGTTTGACAAGAAGTTTCAACACTTGGCAAATTTTCAAGAAAAAGCTTTCTCACCTAGCTAGGCTCAAAACGAGGAGCTCAGCCACACTCGAGTTCTGTTTGTTTGGCAAAAAATGCTAACACTCGACAAATTTTCAAGAAAAAGCTTGCTCACCGAGCTAGGCTCAGAACGAGGAGCTCGATCACACCCGAGCTGTATTTGTTTGATAAGAAGTGCCAACACTTAGCAAATATGCAAGCAAGACAAAAGTAGAGCAGATATAAAAGCACAACATCGAAGTAAAACTCTCTGGAAAAATAATGAAAGAAAAAAATTATTCATTATAAAAAATGGCCCGAAGGCTTACAGTAAGAGGCCGACCCTTACATGGAAAAATTGGTCTACATTTACTTGACAAAAAAAGTAAAAAGAGAAGAAGTCAAACTTTGATCACCTCGGTGGTGTTCTCCTCGGTGGAGGGATCACCGACCACCAGAGATTTCACCGACGCCGAGAGATCTTTAGGCACCTGAAGTGCGAGAGATGGTGGTACTGGCTAGCTAGTGAAGAGATCGATAAGAGTCTGGGTCCAAAAGGGGGACTCCATCAAGATGTTGAGCTTGGTGAGAGCCTGCTTGTAGCCATCGTACAATAGCTCAACCTTTATCTTCTTAACTTTTTTGATGTAGAAGTTCCCAGCTTCGTCCCAGCTGACCTGCCACATTTAATCGTCGTGTTCCTTCTTGGAAGCTTTGATGTCAGCTTCGACCTTCCTGGAGGTTTCCAACTCCTTCTCAGTCTCCTCCAGCTTTACCTAGACCTGCGCAAGCTCGGCCTCAGCTACTAAGGTCATGAACTCTAACTACTGGTTTCAGAGTACCAAGGGGGCCTGGTCGGCTTCCAAAGACTGGACTCTAGGCTCTAGCCCAACAATATTCTCCTCGATAGAGAGCCGAGCCATCTTCTCAGCTTCAAGAACCCGATAGGTCTTCCTGGCCGTGCTCTTCAGCTTCATGTGGTTGTCCATCAGGGTGTGAATTCACTGAAGTCCCTATAGAAGGCAATCAAAGTGTAAGTCTGAGATAGAAGACATGTGAAATTTATAGATACGAAAAGCAGGAGGAATGAATTGAATACTTACCCCAACCATGTATTCCATGGACTGGGCATACAAAGTGGACTTGTTGAACGCAACGTGCTCAACCATGTCCTGTGGCAGAAGGATGACCTTTGAGAGCTTGTACGCCACGTTCGGGTCCACAATGCTCTGGGCGGTGGAGAGAATAGGGGCACCGTGTGACACCCTATACTTTCGATAAGTATTAATTAAGCACTAAGCATCATAGATTGACAATTTTCATCTTAAACCCTAGAGACAAAACCCTAAATGCAAAGGGAGAAACTTCATAAAGGAATTAAAGTGGGCATAAGGGATAGGCCAAGTTAGAAAGACTTGAAATGAGTAATGACAAGTATAGAAAGTTCATATTAATATGGGCTCAAAAGTTGAGATTTTGGAATTGGACTCAAGTAAAGCGCAAAAGAGAAATTAAATTCAAGTGTTGGACCAAGGGTTAGATAAGACCCATATTGAATTATAAAAGCTCAAGTGGAAGCTAAAGAGTTTCAAAGGCCCAAAGTTAAAGGGCTTAGGTAAGGACTAAGATTAATTCTTGAAAATGAATTTAATAATGGCCTAAGATTAATTAAGGCCTGAAAGGGTATTTAATTAGGATATTAGGCCAAAGAATTATATAAGCCTAAATGAATTTATTTAAGCCCAATCTTTGTGTTTTTAAGCTGAAAGAAAAATTAGCCAAAATATAAAAACTTGGGCCCAAAGTAGAAAATTGTGGAATTAATAAATAAAACAATATATCTATATATATACAAATAATTTTTGGCCAAAAGGGGTGGGATGGAGGAGAGATGTTTGATGTGATTGTTGTCTTCCAAAATTGAATTAAAAGAAAAAGAAAAAGAAAAAGAAAAAGAAAAAAAATAAAATAGGAGAAAACAAATGAATTAATTAAAGTGTACTTGACATGATACTAGAGATGTTTTGTCTGCAATTTAAATTTCTAAACATGGCATAAGGATTCTTGGGCTACAAGAATTGGTTGAGATAGAACCAAACCAAGCTAACTAGATGGAACTATTCAAATTAGATTGGAACTAAATTTTCCAAATTCAACCAGTTAATGAGGGGTATAATTATCTTTTAACACCAAAGTCTTCTCCTATAAATAGGAAGCTTTTTCTTTCAAAATTCATTTTGGTCTCCCCTTTATCTCTGTATATTTTTGGAAATGGTAGGAGGGAGAAGAGGAAGAGAAGAAAAAGAAGAAGGATGAAGAAGAAAAAGAAGAAGAAGAAAAAGAAGAAGAAGAAGAAGAAGAAAACGAAGAAAGAAAAGAAAAGGAAAGAGGACTCCATTCACCTAACTTGTAAGTAAGGTTTTTTAAACTACTCTTTGATGTCTCATCTTCAACAAGTTCCCTCAAACCCTAGGAGGGGTTTGAGTTGGACCCATGAAACCAAGATAGGAAATGATTAAGTTTTATGAGAAACTTTGAGACCTTGAACTTTATTTTATGGTCTCTTGAACATATGGCTTATGAACCTAGGAATACATCCATTGGATTGTTGAAACATACTTCCAAGTGTGTAATATGATAATAGAGAAGAAGAATGACCATCACATATGAGGGAGTCAGGGTTAGGGTTCATAACCATGAAATTGAAGAGAATGTTGAATCTGTCTCATATCTTCTAAAATGGTGATTGTAGACACCCCATTTTTTACTAAACCGCGCACAGGCTGGTTCGAGCCAGTTCTGGTAGCTCCCGATGATGAATGCATACATAAGACGCATCAAAGGAGGTTCTGTGCAGTTCCTGAGAGTCCAAGGAATTCCTCCAATGTACCCTAAAACACCTCAAAACATCCAGAAATACCCTAAAACACCTAAAAAACCCCAAAATACCAAAAACACCCCTCGGTGCAGCCTCACCTGGCATGCACAACTTCCTTCTAAAAGAAACCCATGCCAGTGCCACGCTACCTTCAACTAACATGCGCCACTCCTTTTCTTGGTCCCCTAGTCATGCCATGTCAGAGCCCTAACGACCTTTACCTCTGGCACCGCGCCACCTCAAAGTAGCGCACGCCATATTCAACCTGGCGCACGCCACCTTGAGAGGAAACTTTGGCCCCAAGTCAGCTTGATCACACAAAACTCTATAAATAGGACCCTCCCCCACCTTATTTTGGACCCTAATCCAAAAAGCCTAAAAGTTCTGCGAATTTTGAGAGAGACCTCAATTCCCCAAAACCCGAACCTCTACCGAATTAACAACTTAAGCATAAGAGATTCCCGAAACTCGAAACTAAGACCAACCAATTTAGAATCCCTTACATTGGAGCATTGGAAGGACTTCGAGGACTCGAAGACGGCAAGGAAGGTTTCCTGAGGACGTGCCGTATTTGAGGAAAAAGGCTTCAAACCTGCTTGAAACTTCACTTCTCATCCAAGATATACAGTAAGTCATCCTATTCCTTATCTCTTCAAAATTCTCCTATCTTAAACTTCTTTCTATTCGGTAAAATGGGGAGGAAGAGGCCGTTGGCCTCGTTCTCCCCAGTTCTATTTTATGTTTTCTTTTTATTTTGTTTAAGCATGATTTTCCTTTTCTTAAAAATCATGTTTTTCTTTCTTTCTTAGTTTTAGGAATGCATGAGATGTAGGATTTAGAATACTTGCTAAATTTTTTACAGGAATTGCTGTCTTTTTGTTTCTTTCTTTGTATAAAAACACCCGCACACAAAACCACACTATTTTCTTAAAATAATAGCTCATTTTGGACCTCAGAATGTCATGCCCACTCTTCCATAGTGGTGCGCGCCACTTCCAGAGTGCCCAATAGTGGCGCACGCCAGGTTCATATGGCGCGCGCCAGGTTATGAGGTGGCGCACGCCAACTCTGTTTAAAAACCAGTGGCTTCCAATAGCTCATTCTGCATCTTTTTTATTTTCTTTAACTCTATGTTTATATGTGTTTCCTGCACTGATATACTGTAATCTCCCACATGACATGCCTTTTAAGTGTATAAATGCACAGAAGACTTTAGTTTTAGGTTAGGTTTTATTTTCTTGTTTGCCCTTTTTATGTTCTCTCTTCAACCCCATTTCTGTATGTATTGCTTTTAATAAATTTAAGACAAGAAATAAAAGAAACGGTTAAGTAAAGGACGATCTTTGGATTGAGCGAGAGGGGTGCCTAACACATTCCCCTTTCATACCCTAACTCCTAAACCATTATCTCTGGTTAAGACAGACTAGTTTTCTTGAAAGTTTTAATTTTTTAATTTTGTCGAAAATCAAGTGGCGACTCTAATTGTGCTGCCCTTAACACGGACGCGTTTGGGCGGCTCTCTTTTAAAAACAAACCGTTTTTTCTTTTATCCTAAAATCGAGAGCGAGTTTTCAAATGGTTTTACGAAGAAAAAGAAACGAGGGCGGCTTTATGCTTTTCGAGGGAGGGGTTCCTCACAGTGGCGACTCCACTAGGGATATTTTTTTTAAAAAAGTGAGCTAAACTTGAAATATGTTTCAACTGTTCTTGTCTTAAAT
>JAUTBS010400760.1:0-10195 GCA_032361285.1 Aequorea victoria | reverse complement strand
TCGATACAACATAACTCAAGAATGAATCTCAACTCACAACTCATATGCATCATAGGATCCTATTTTTTAAGCCCCATGACGAACCTACGACCAACCGTTCGACTTCGAACACCACAACTTTATCAATTAAGGATCTCCCACCTTACTACGCTTGATAAATCTATTTTATCATCTTAAACCTTTATAATTAATTTCATCAAGGTTTCGGGGGTTAGATATGAATATTATCAACAACCTTCATGAAGAGACTTAAGACCAGAAGTGTCCACAACCACCCCAAAACACTGTTGGAAAAATAATAATTCTAGATCTTCATTTGAGTCGACTCACCGGGTTTGGGTCGACTCATCACTCCATCGGGTCGACTCGAAGGACTTACTAGGGAGGCTTGGGTCGAGGCAAAGGTTGACACACATCAACTCACGCACGCGCTGGCGCTGTCCTGGGTCGACACAAACACCACTTGGGTCGACACACATGTAGGGGCTAAGGTTGGATTGACACACATCACACCTGGGTCGACTCAACTCCCTGCCTGTTAAAACTACCAAGAGCCAAAACCACTTGAGTCAACACCCACCAACTCTTGGGTCGACTCACACCCTCACCTGCTATAACTCATGTGAGCTAAACATGGGCGAGTCGACACCCCTCCTCCAAGGGTCCACTCAACCCGTCGACTGTTACAGCAACAGAGGGTCAAAACCTCTTGAGTCCACACCCCAACCATTTGGGTCGACTCAAGCTCCGAAAAACTACTATGCTCTATTTTCCTCACAAGTCTGTTCTAAGGCCTCGTTTGGGGGAAAAATATGTTTTCAGGTCCAACTCTCTTAGGGTACACCACAACCATCCTCTTCTCCCTCAACCCCCAAACATAACCCACTTTACAACCTCCAAAAGGTCACCTATTAAGGTTATTATCACATTAAACTCCATATTTTCTCCATTAATGAACTCTAAGATGGATTTAAAGAAAAAACCATCCAAAAGCATGAATTACCAACTCCAAATACAACAAGGGGTTTTCTTCCCCAACTTAAAAGGGATCAAAACTTTACCTCTTCAAGGAAGATCATAGATTGAGCTCTTTTGTCCATCAATTTCTTCTCAATGGGTTTCGAATATCCGAGACCCACATCCGAAGACGTTGAGACATCTCCCGTGACTTCACAAACCTCTTACTCCTCTTCTTCCCCTGTCCCAAAACTATTGTGAGGTTTCTTCTCACTCATCGTACCTCCATCATCCTCTTTCCATGAATCTCTCTGCTCATTTTCTTCTTCTCTTCTTCTCTGTTTCTCTCATTCTCTCTCAAGAACACAAGATAACCTCAGGAGCACAATCACTGAGACTCTTACCATCAGAAGTGATGGTCTCCCAGGTGATGGGACAATTCAGATAATGGGGGTTTAATCCCCTACAACCATCTCCTATTGCAATTGTTCCAACCATCCATCTTAACCTTCCAAAAACCTCCTGATGTTAGATTAAGACACTTTGCATCCAAGTGCATTTTAGTCCCTCATTGACTTGTGATTTGAGAATTAGTCCTTACTAATAATCCAATTAATAAATTAATTGAGTCCTTTTTATATTCATATTATTAATCTTTTAATATTTTCTTTTAAAAATACGGGATGTTACATTATTCTTATACCACCCGTAAGATTTAAATTCTTATGTCATGTATCCATTCTTAATATTTGCTCAACACAACTTAGTATTCTCGCTTATCACATATTTCTCTTTATATACTTCGTTTTATGTTCTTAACAAGCTCTAAATTCATAGTATAGTTTCTCAGACCCTTCATACCCGAAAACTAGTATTGCACATAGCATA
The DNA here is from genome assembly GCA_032361285.1 of Aequorea victoria. NCBI lineage: Eukaryota > Metazoa > Cnidaria > Hydrozoa > Leptothecata > Aequoreidae > Aequorea > Aequorea victoria. The sequence goes on along the minus strand of JAUTBS010400760.1, from coordinate 8,350 downwards.
CCTAATGTCCATCATCATTACTTATTATAGCTACCACTTCATACTATTATTTTTAACATAATCAAATCAATTAAGGGATATAACTAGTGTATTCCCTAAACAATCCTTTCATCAACGCTATCATCCGTCTTATGAACGTGTGTACATATTTCAACTCGGAGTCTACGTTAATTATCAAGGTTCTACTACCCATAAGTTTTCTCATAAGATTTTATTTTTTACAACATCGATCATCATCACTTCCTTACGTAGTTGGATCACTCGATATCCTCTTTTTATTACAACACTAGAGTAGTGACTCACAGTTTTAACTCCTCACTTAGTCCTAAAATCTTACTCAAAATCTCTCATTCTACCACTTTCTCGGCACAACGCGAGATACTTCGCTCTAAATTTTCATCTCATCTCAAAACTATAACATGGTACCAACACTTTTTGGAAAGAATTTTCTTTTAACAGTCAAGAGTGCAATCCAACACCATACTAACAAAATTTTCTCAACGAGCAGGGATGTAAACACACACTCCCTCAACCAACCCATCTTTACCATGAAAATTCTAACAAATCCACTATGTAAGACTCATTCTACGTTCATGTTCTACATCCCTAGTCTTACTACTGGGCCTATCTCCCCAACCTAACAAACTTACTTAAACTTTTAATTAGAACCAACGTCGGCGCCAACGTATTTCCAATCGGATTTCCAAGCTAGTTAACCAGACGTCCGAAGACAAGGGTATGATATCCCATGGTCTACTTTCCTATCACATTTTCACAAAAAGATTATGCATAAACCTATGGCGATGATTCCATCGTCCCGCAACCTACGACTCATAACATCGGCGATGTGCCAGTCCACTGTGACCCCTAGACTCAAGATATTTCCAGAACCGACTTAACCTAAGCTCTGATACCAAGTTGTCAAGTCTCGCCCCGAGCACAGGGCACGGAACCTGAGGATGGATACTCAAACTATCATACTTAACAACATACACAACATTTGAGCATAATTTTTTTTTTCTTTTATCATAACATCAAGACTTCATCTTTGGGCCCATCATAATATCCAAAATTTACATAAGAGGGCTCATAGCCTCATCAACATTGTTTCATTAATTACATTCCAAAATAAGAAAAACAAAATGTGTTTCCAAGACTCAACTTCCCTACTACCTTATCTAAAGCCTAAGAGCACAGTGGACAGTACCACACATCGCCTTGACTTCAACACCTGTCAAAAATATCAATCTGTGTGGGGGTGAGCTATAATCCACTTGCTCACCGATCACTTGCAACGATATTATAAATGGCACAATGGAAGAAAACAGTTCATATCTTTAAACAGGATATCATTTCACAAAACATATACTTTTATCATAAACATTCTATGTTGTCAACTTTTCACAAATCACCTCATAGGAGAGGGTTTTCCAAGTAGTAATTCATTTCCGATCTTTCTTTACTTTTCATATTCATTTCATTATTTTTCTTAGGAAAACATTGTTCATCCTCTTTCCGTTCATTATCTTTCAAAAGACAATCTTTCATTTTTTTCATCATTCACCTCTCAGTGGAGGAATTTTCATAATCAAAACATCATCACCTCTTAGTGGAGGAATTTCTATAATCATCTCTCAGTGGAGAATTTTCCATATCATTTTCGTTCATTCACTTATTAGTGATTATTATGTCTTTTCATTTCACACATCCACTTAGTATATTATCTCATAAAATCCTTGGGTTGTATTAACCTTTCAACCAGGAGTTGTTGTAGTACTGTACCCCCGAATATCTCGCCTACTCAGTGGACAGGGCTAAGGAGTATTCGCCGGTTCCACTTAACAATGCTCAGTGGTAGAGCTAACACAATAATATGGCATATACCCACGAACGATTGTGCGGTATACCTATCACATGAAATATGCCCACGAACGATTGTGAGACATACCCAAATATATATGTATATATATACATATATATAATAGCATGGCATATACCCATGAACGGTTGTGCGGTATTCTCATCACATGGCACTCACCATGACTATCAAGGCTATCGTGATGCACATATCATATCCATTAATCATTATCCAAACTTTCATTTTAGTTCTTCATTATTTGTTTATATATCATCTCATAAAACTTTCATAACCTTTATAAGTTAGTTCTTTGTCTTTTCGCATCAATTAACACATCTTTCAATGTAATCCATGTCATCATAGTTCTCATGTTCTACCATATCCTCAAAACTCATTTCATAACATTTTGAGTTCAAGTTCCAAAATAGGTTCATAGTTTATTTTATAAAAAAACATAGTTTCACAATATCATTACTTTCGTAAGCAAGATCACCGCTTATTTTCATAAAATATCTAACTCCCATTTCAAAATATAAGTTTATAAGATAGTTCATAAAACACAAGTTCGCAAGTGTAGGTTTCATTCACAAGTTAAACCACCATTCATCAAAGTATAAGAAATTTAACCATTTACACATCCATAATACCAAGCTAGTGATAAGAACACCCACCTCGAAAACGAGTGCTCCTCCTCGAGCCACGCCCTCCGGTTCACTCCGAAATTCAGGTTCCTAGCACATAAATCGGATAGGAACTTCACTAATTGAACTAAAGTGACATATGGATACTTGTGTGGGTATGGAACTAGGGTATTTACTTCTTAGTTATATTCCCTTTTATCATTCTTAGTACCCTCATGATCCCCAATGTCCCTCACTTAGGCTTAAGTACTTAGGTTTGGCTCAAAGCTTCCTTAAACTTCCTTTCTTTGTTTTCTCAGATTCTGCCACAGAGGTGTAAAATACTTTAAAAATACCAAACTTCACTTTAAAATTATCAAACTTTACAGAGAGCTAGATTTTGATGTTATGTACATTTTTCATGAGGAATCGAGAGCTGATTGTAACCATAAAGCGATCTACAAATTACTCCCACAAACTCTTTTGGCAGAAGGGTCTGTTTGGAAAAATTATCATATCTCAAAATTTACTTAATGAAATCAACTTCTGTGAACAGGTGGTGACACTAGACTCATATATCTTTCTCTGGATATGTGGATCATCTCAAGGGAGTTTTATAGAGCAAGATACAAAGGTTCAAAGTGGGCTTTGTTTCTGCCTCTCTGTCACAGATATTTCAAAATTGACAAAGAGGTTCAAAAATATATTTTTGGGTCTAACAAAATATCACAGACTCTCAAGACATTCCAAAGAACATCTGGTACAAACAGATTTTTATTTAAAGTTCATTTGGTTCACACGAAAATTATGGTAAAGGCTTAAAAACAACTCTATTTTTATGATTTCTTCGCAAAATCTTACAACCGACAACCTTTTCCATTTTCACCTATCCAAGGAAAGTCCAAACACATCTCAACAGCATAATATATTCATAAGAGGTTCTTAATCATTTTTCTACATTATTTATGCTTCATGTTAGGTTCTTTTAAAACTTTCCTAGAACATACTTTCAATAACACATTCTTGGTTCTATGTCCTTTCTCCATTCTCATCCATTTTCATCCATGTTTCTTTTATTTTAGAGAGGATCAAGGATGAGAAAGTGTTACTATGTGAGAGATAAGAGTTTTAGAAGGCCCCTTACTTGATGGTTCTTGATCTCAAAGGATGAACTTCACTTCTTGTTCTTCTCATTTTTCTTCTTCTTCTTTTTTCATTTTCTCCCTTCTTGGTCTGGTCCAGCCGAATTTTGAGGGAGAGGAGAGGGAGTGAAAAATTTTGAAAAGCATGGGAACTTGGTCTTATTTATAGGCAAAGGGGTGAGGTAATTTTTCAAGACTTTTCTATTTATTTAATTCACTAATTAAGTCCATCAAGTCTTCCCATCTTGATGACTTCACTTGGCCACTAAGTCTTTCAAAAGAGAACAATGACATGAGCCAAATAGTGTCTTGATGTATATGAGAAATCATATCAAAAAGGATTTCTCAAAAAATCTAGCAAAAAGTCTCCCAAAAGTCAACTTTAATTACTATTTATTCTCTGACTGGTTCTCTTTCTAACTTCATTTATTTTCTGTACTCTTATCCTCTTGAGGTATATTTACGTGTATAAATACCTTCCACAATTAATTAATTAGTGTAGAGAATGAATTGGAGCATCACATTTAAGTTGCTTTTAAAATAAGTAAGTGTCACATCAATGTTCCCTCTTTTCTTTTAATTCAAAATTCAAGAATTATGTCCCATCATACAACTCTCCTAAGGGAGAAGGGCTGGCCGACTGGAGGACCTATTTGGCATGAGTTTATTTTGGTCTTTTTTCCATTTTTATAATTTAGAAATCCATATGGGTCCCTTTTTGGTCTTTGTTTAAAATATTGAACATTTTTGTTAATTTCTAAGGCTTCAATTCTTGTTCCTCCCATTCAAATCAATCCCAACTAAATCTTGGGCTCCAAGAACCCTAATACTTTGTTTGGATTTAAAAATTCATTTTTTTTTATGCCTTAAAACATTGTTTGGTTTAATGGGAAACAAATTTCCTAGAATTAAGGTACTTTTCTCAAGACTTTTATTTTCTTTTAATTCTAATTATGTCACATCCATTACTCTCTCATCAAATCATCTTCTACTATTTATGGAAGACTTTTAGGGGCTTTGATGATGTAGGAATACCAAGTTTTGAAGCAACTTTCTTTTTCTTTTCTTTTCCCACTAAAGTTGTCACATCACCACTCTCTAGGAGCTTCTAAAAGTCTTTTTTTATTGTTTTATTAATTTTTTTATCAATTCCATAATTTTAGAAATTCATGTGGGCCCATTTTGATGTTTGATTAAAATTGAGCCTTTTATAGAATTTTCAAAATTGCTTCAAGGAGTGGGCTCTAATTTACTTATTTAAACCATAAAATTTAATTTGGGCCCATTGATTTTATTTATGAGTTTATGAACTTGAATTTTCATATTGAACTCTAGCCCAAAATCCTATGTTTGGGTTGTGATCCAAGAAGACTAACATTGTTCTTCAAACTTAACATTAAAATTTCTTAGGTTTTAATTCATAATCATGACTACTTAACTTCTTTAGGATTTAGAGAGCTTACATTCCAGGGTTAGAACCTCTTGTAACCAAATTAAAGTAATTTTGTACCTTTATTCTAGGTTTAGTGCTTAATGACTGTGTTGTAGAAAGTGAGGCGTCACATAAAGTGTCGAGTAATGTCTTTTGTATCACAGAATGACATAAACTCTTTTTCCTTATACTCTGTACCATTATTAGTCCTCAAGTAATTTATCTTTTTGTCTGTCTAATTTTCTACATGTGTCTTCCACTTTTTAAAAATACCAAAAACTTCAAACTTTTGCTTCATAAAATAAAATCATAATTTTTTGGAATAGTTGTCTATGAAGCTGACAAAGTAATGAGCCTCACTATGAGATGGAACTAACACTAGCCCTCAAACATCTAAATAGACGTAGTCGAGAACCCCCTTACTTGTATGTGTATTAGTCTTGAAACTGGCTCTGTGCTACTTGTTGTACACATAAAACTTGCAGAAATCCAACTTGCAAATCTTCACACTTTTCAATAACTCTTTCTTGTGAAGCTCCTGCATGTCACGCTCGCCAATATGATCAAGACGCATATGCTACAATTTTGTGTCATTCATGCTAGACTATGCAGGTGTGGTAAGAGTCAGTCCACCTACAACTATATTCTCAACTAGCCTGTACAGATTTTTGACCTTCTGGCCCTTTATTATGACAAGCACATCTTTGTTTATTTTTATAGCTCCAATTTTTTCCGTGTACACACAACCCAAAGAGTTTAGAGCACCAAAAGAAAATAATTTTTTTCTTGAGTTCTGAAAGATATCTAACATTCCCCAAAGTTCTCGTAACTCCATTAAACATTTTGATCTTAGTTGTCTCAATCCCAACGGCCTTGCAAACTGCATCATTGCTCATTAAAACTGTACCACCGTCATAGAGCTTATACATATCAAACCACTTTTTGTTCGGGCACATATTGTAAGAGCACCCTGAATCAAGAATTTAAGAACTAGATAAGAAACTATTACTTGAGGAAACTGAAAGTTGTGTCTACCTCACTGTCTAATTTTTTCTCTACAAAACTGGCAGGCTCTGACGCTACCTTTTTCCCTTCTTCTCTTCCTCTATATGTTTTTTTAACTTCTAACATTGATTCTTGTAATGACCGGTCTTGTGGCAGTAAAAATATTCCACATCCTTTTTACCCTGACCCTTTGACTGTGATCTCCATCTACCAGAACCCTTACCCTTAGATCTGCTCCTTCATCATTTTGGTTTTGACTTTGCCACAATGAGTCCTTTTACACCACTTTTATCATTATTTTTCATTTTTTTCATGTGATAGAAAAACACTGGTCACTTTCTCAAGTCTCAACGGCTTCTTCACATACATTAATGTAGTCACAAGATGATCAAAGAATAATGTTAGTGATACTATGAGTGATATAGATTTATCATCATCATTAATTTTAACATCGAATTCTAACAATTATGTAATAAGCATATTAAATATGTTAAGGTGTTTCAATAGATTTGTACATTCTTTCATATACAATTCATACAATTACTTTTTAACGTACAAATTGTTTGTGAGATTCTTCTTCACATATAGACTCTCCAACTTCTGTTAAATCATCTCAACCGATTTCTCATCGATCACATTGTGAATAACCCCATTGCCTAGATTAAGGTAAATAGCACTCGCGACTCTGGCATCAAGTTTCTCTTATTCATCTACATTGAATATCTCTAGCTTCTTAGCATTGCGGAATAACACCTTGAAGACCCCTTATTGGATCAACAGATTCTTTATCTGTCGCTACCATAACGAGAATTTATTCTTACCATTAAATTTGTTAACTTCGTACTTTGTGTTTGTTATCTCTACCGCAATCGATAGATCGTCAGCTCAATCCAATCAAATTAATAAAGTAATCAAATAGACTACACATGAACAATCAAGAATAACAGATATGCGTGATTTGGCAGAATACCTACGTCCATGAAAGAGGAGAAAATTAATCCACTATAAGCAATATGGATACAATCTCTCTAGCCGCTCTAATCACAAAAAACTTCAAAAGTTTATTAAGATTGTTAACCCTAATGAGAATTAAGGTTCCTCTTTATAGAGCCCATCAAAAAACCCTAAAAATAGGACTTTCGCAGAGTTGCTGCCGCTGTGAGGAACCCTCTTAGAAAAACTCGTTCGCCCTCGTTCTTTTAAAAGAAAAACATGCTCTCGGGGTTTTTAGGATTTTTAAAATAAAAAGTAGGGTTTTATGTTTTGAAAAGAGAGTCCCCCAAATGTGCCCATGTTAAAGACCGCACAATTGGAGTTGCCACTTGATTTTTAATGAAAAGCCAAGAAAATAAAACTTTCAAGGTACTAGTCCGTCATTAACAGAGATAATTATTTGGAAACTAGGGTACGAAAAGAGAAGGTGTTAAGCACCCCTCTCGAACGATCCGAAGATCGGCATCTACTTAACCATTTTTTTATTCTTGTCTTAAATTTATCAAAAGTAACATATGCCGAATGGGGTGTTGAAGAAAGATCATAGAAAATAAAACAAGAAAGTAAAACTCAACCTAAAACTAAGATTTCTATGCATATTCACACTTAATTGCATGTCAAAATGGGAATGGCAACACAACAGTGCGGTTTATACATAGAAAAATATGCTGTTAAACATAAAAAAAATGTAGAAAAGCTACTAGAAGTGTCACACCCCAATTTAAAAAAGGTGATCGGCCATGGATATTGGGCCAAGGCCCAATGAACTAAAAAATCCATAACAATATTTAGCTAACAATATGCTAAAAATGTCTCATATGCCAAGGATTTAAGCAATTAAAATCAAGTAGGACAAACAGCCCGTAACATCTCATCAATATCCATTATTCCATTAACAATGATAATTAATATGTGGAAGCGAAAAATGCATGTCCTAGAGGTCTTATTCCTGGATCCCTTGAAGCTGTCAAGTCCATCATCTAGCTTCTTCTTTGATTTCTTGAAATATTATAATTATAACGTCAGCTAAAGCTGGTGAATGGAACATGCATAATAGGATACAGTTCAAAATAAAAGATATAAAATATTTTTGTACATCAACATAATCATGGCATGATATACACAGTAATATCAAAAAGGTGATAACACAACCCAATATTTCTTTCTTGTTAAAAATATTCACCTTTTCTCGTGATCTCGATATCTAGATGAGTCACCAACATTTTATCAAAATAGATATAATTTTTCACGTGATCTCGACATCTAGGCGAGTCACCAACATAAAATCTCACACTGGACA